>VYZP01021243.1:71149-98711 GCA_013400635.1 Hypocryptadius cinnamomeus
TTTTTTACTGTAGGTACTTCTAAAATGAAATCTTTGCAGCAGTTACTGTTCTCCACAAAGCAGCCACTGGAGCTCCTGCCCTGCTAATGCTCAAGTGAACAGCTGGCACCATTTACTCAGATTATTTAGACTTCTAGCCCAGGATGATGTCTTTAAGCTTTCTGGGCTATTTCTCCACATTTCAGATTTCAGGTAACCTTGCCCTCTGCACACATTTCAAGATTTTTCACATTATTTCCTCCTCTCCCCGTTAACCAAGTTAGAGCCTTTCTGCCACTTTATTCTCTGAAATGCAGCTTTATGATACACTGCATTTCTCCTACCCAGTTCAGAAAAAGCACCATTAAAGTTAATGCATTTCAGGCATGAGGGCAACCAGAGAGGGATGAACTTCTTGAAGTCTTTGGTCTTTGTCTCACTCTCTTTTGCAATGTGCAACTCAAAGCCGTAAGAACAAACAAAGAAAACTGGCTTTTGTTGTAAACAAGTGTATATGAGAGTGTGTGTGTATTTGTGTGCATGTGTGAGCATCTTATGACAACAAAATGAATTTTCATGAGGTTGTGATGTGAGCCAGCCTTCTCATGTTCCACAGGAATCTCCCTTTAACCTTGGAGCACTTTCTAGGGAGGGGTTTTTATTTAGCCATCATTTTGCTATACCATACACTGCAGATTTTTAGGCTTATGCCTTCAAAGTTTGTTTGTGCAATGTGGTATTTATCATAAGAGGAGAAAAAACCCCACAACCCTTCCAAAACACAGCTGTTAGCACATGACTGAGGTAACCCAATACAAATCACTCCTGCACATACTCAGTCTTCTAAAAATGAATACTTAGGAGAGGTTTTATATATATTGTAGTAGTTACTGGCTTCCCCCTTTTGATGACTTCCTTTACTGTTAACATTTCTTTGTACTGTTTAACTATGGGGTCACATGCTTCAAAATGAATAAAAACCCCAAACAAACCAAGAGCCAAAAAACCCCACAAAGAAGCCTGGAGAATGGTTACAGATGTACAGCCTTTCTCAGGACCTCTGCTTTTGCTAATGGCAAAGTATTTTTGCTTTAGGAGAACCATCCTACCTATGACAGAAGGCTCACACACTACATATGGATAAGGTTCCAGCCACAGGTGAGCATTGGCTGTCATTCTCCTGACCCTTTCCCAAAGTGTCACATTTACAGCAAACTGGACGAGGTCCTGCAGTCCTATAAATGCACTGCATAATGCCTATAAATGCCAGCACACATAAATGCATTTATAACTCCTGCATGGCCACCCCAGGTACGCTGACACGGCTGGCACAGTCCCTTGATCAGCATTTGGGTGGGGTTTTAGTGCTCACAGCTGCCATGCAGGGTCTGGTTCACCCCACAGCCACCCCAAGGGCTGGCAGTGCTCCCACTGCCCTCAGCTGGCACCTCCCCAGCTCAGGCTCAGGCCATGAAGTCATCACCATCTCTGCCACTGAGCTCAGCAGACACAAATTAAACTCCATTCAGAGATCAACCCCACCTCCCACACAGCAAATGCTCCACTGAACTAAACTTCAGGCCCAATTCACAATGAAATGCACAAAAAACCCTTGTTTGTCTCTGGCATTTTATCAGTGGTAGGCAGAGCACATGGATGAAATTCCAGTCAGGGAAGCTCTGGTTTAAATGCATTCAGGGAAAAGCAGCCCACACAGGTACAGCTACTGTGAGGGATTTCTGGGCAAGGCAGGAGGAGAAGGAACTCTCCTGCACTTGCCTTGTCCAACAGGAGAGTCAGCCACTCCACAACAAACTGTGGAGTGTGAGATGCTGGATGTGTTAGCAGGCAGCTTTTTAAACAAAATGCCTGTTTTTTCCCCTGGGATCTGAGACACGGTCCTGTTTGCTCGGCTTTCATAGAATCCTAGAATGGTTTGGGATGGAAGGGACCTTAAATCATCCAGTTCCAGCCCCCTGCCATGGGCAGGGACACCTTCCACTAGACCAGGCTACTACAAGCCCTGTCCAACACTTGCAGGGATGGGGCATCCACAGCTTCTCTGGGCAACCTGTGCCAGGGCCTCACCACCCTCACTGCAAAGAGTTTCTTTCTAATATTTAACCTAACCCTGCTTGCTGTCAGTTTGAAGCCATTCTTCCATGCCCTGTTACTCCCTGCCCTTGTAAAAAGTCCCTCTCCAGCTCTCCTGGAGCCCCTTTAGGCACTGGAGGGGCTCTGAGGTCTCCCTGGAGCCTTCTCTTCTCCAGGTGAACACCCCCAGCACTGCCAGAGGGGCTCCACCAGCCCTCAGAGCATCTTTGTCATCTCCTCTAGACTCATCCCAATGTGTTCCCATCCTTGTGATGCTGGGACCCCCAGAGCTGGACACAGCACTGCAGCTGGGGTGTCACAAGAGCTCAATCCCCTCCCTCGACTGCTTTCGATGCAGCCCAGGACAGGATTGGCTTTCTGGGCTGTGAGTGCACTTCAGGTCATGTCGAGCTTCTCCTCAACCAACAACCCAAGTCCTTCTCCTCAGGAATATTCCTGACCCACTCTCTGCCCAGCCTGTGTTTATGTTTGCCACTTGCTGACCAGCACAGGCAGCATCACCCAAACCATTGTCTTAAAACTCAAGTGGTGTTCAAATGATCTGCAAGTCCCTACAGGGGTTCATTCTTTCTAGAAACAATTCCTCACATTTCAACACAACACATAATTTTATGCTTTTTAAGATGGAAACATGGTTGAAATATATTGAAACAAGAATTTCTTTCAGTAGATATAATTAAGGTATCCTTTGTTCACCTCAGAGAAGCATCTGCAGTGATGGCACAGATGTTAAGGTCATTTCCTAACAGCTCCCCAGCAGAAATTCACACCAAGATATGAATGTCCTTAGCAGTTTCATGGCTGTTGTGACATGAGAAGGTGATAACCTCATCCAAGAGCCCAGCTGGGAAAAGCAGCTACTCAAAATTAACTTGTTGGGATGGAAATTGGGAGCAACCAGAGGGTGGCACAGGGATGAGTCTTGAGACACTGCTGTGATCAGAGTGGAGCACAGAAATCAGGATGCAGCATCCCTGGTGGGCTCAGCCCTGCCTTCCTCACCCACGTGGACACTCCCAGGGCTGGGAATTAATCTGATTCATTGACAGGGAACTCTTCCTGCAGCATGTGTCTTCAAACTGCTCACACAGGATTTGGTCATGGATTGGGCCATGCTTGCTATGAGGTTTGTGATCAGTATTCAATGAAACAGGGAAAAAAAAAATCTGCAGTAAATGTAGGACTATGAATGGGACTTCAGCCATGGTCCCAGAGGTAACATACACAGTATTTTGCTATATTTAACATGGTAAGAAAAAAAAAAGTCTGTATCATTCTAGGTGCCCCTACAGTCTTAATGTATTTCATCAATGTCTGTTTTAAGTTGTACAACCAGTTCCCAAGACACCCTCCTGCCCCTCCCCCCAAATAAACTAGATTTAATAACAAGATAAATATGATGTGCTTCTCCTTGCTGAGTGCATTGACTTAAGGCATAGGCACAATTCCCCTCTTTGAACAGAGATGGTACAGTCCTGTGTCCCAATACAATTGTTACCCTGGGTGACCCTTTGCATTCAAATGTTGACTCAAGACATAATAATTACAGGAATCATTCATTAACAAATAGCTTGAATTTGTTAATTTATCAGAAAGTGTTATTGAAATAAAAGGAAAGAATTCAATCCTCTTTCAGGAATAAATGTTTTTGGGAGTGCTGCTTTGTCAGGCAGCAACACATCTAATCTAAACTCCACAGAAATCTTCTCTGAGTCCAATCAGTTTTGGATTAAGCCAGAATTGTTAATTAAAAAATAAAAAATTAAAAAAAAAAATCAAACCCTGGTACTCTCGAGACCACAAGAAAATACATGAAAAGCTGTAAGAAAAAGGAATTGGCTCAATTATTTCTAAAGATTTCTGTCAGCTATGTTTTATCTTGAAAATCACTTGAAGAATACCAGCTTTGGTTAGATATCACTACGGATGGGCACAGATCTGTCTTATTTGCACATGAGGTAATATTTCAAAAGCATCTCAGTGGCTTAGAAACCTTGCTGTCCTTGTGAGATTTACTGTCACTTGGAAACTTTTGCCTTAATTGGTATATTTGGGTTTTTTAAGGATTTTTACATGCATGTGGATGAAATTATGGGTCAGATTTCAATGATCTGGGCTCTTATCATTATTTTCCAAAACTTCAAAAGTGGAAGTAATGTTACCAGATCAGATTTTTGTGTTTTATCCTGCCCGTGACTCCTAGACTTTAAAATAAGGAAAAAATGCCACCATGATAAGATTCAACCACAGAGTTTTGGGGACTCCAATTCTAGAGGAACCAGCATCCAAAGCCCCTCCTTTCAGTAATCTGGCTTTGTCACAATCTTTATAAATCCTTAAAAAAAGTCTTTCACTTTCAGCATCTCTGATCATTGCAATTTCCACCAAATCTAAGTGACCTTGGACTGTGTATCTTGAAAAGAATGATGACAAAAATTCTGGTGTAGCATCTACATTATACGCTTAATTTTATGATTTTCTCAGTTTCTACCTGATTTTCTCTGTTTCTACAGGTATTTAGGCAATGTCCAAATCTTCAATCTTCACACCAAATATGTTCAAAATTGAAGGTGTTAATGGGGAGTTTGTAGGGTGATCCAGGACACCTGTTAGCAAAAGAGGTTCAGAATTTTTCTACTTAGTCCAACTTTCTTAAGTTTGTTCCTTCCAACAACTAAGTACAACACCAGTTTTGGCAGTGCAGAGATGATTTCAGGTTAATGTTGGACCTGATGTGTCACACCTGAATAGCACAAGGCATCCTTGGCCATGCACAGGAAAGCGTTGAACCCCTTCAGAAAATCACATTTATTATTTCAGCAAGAAGGTCTGGACTTTCCTACTGGCCAAGTGCATCCATCTCTCCCAACAGGGAGACATACTTCAGGTAATAATTTAAATAAGGAATAATTTAACCTCAGGTATCTTGGATCACTGTAAGTGATCAGCACAGCACATCTGGCTGTTTTGTTGTTTTTGAAACTATTTCTTTTTCATGCCACCGATTTAATGGCACAAAAATAATCAGAGATGCTTCTCTTCCCTTTGGAGGGTGGTGGGTCTGCATTGGTTCCAGGGTCTTGCCCAGCCAGCAATCCCATTGCTCTGAGATCCTGATCAAAAACGAGGGGTGATCATTGCACTGTCTTAATACAGAAGGGTCCAGGGGAGCATCAGATCCAATTCAGCAGATTGTACCAGTAAATTTTGGTGTGGGAAAGAGAAATGCTACACAAATGTAACAGGGTCACCCTGGGATTCCTTGTACTGAAACATCATTTTACACAGAGGATATATATATATATCTTATATATATTTTTTTATATATATATTCACACACACGCGCGCGCACACACAAAAAAAGTCTTTGATAGGCTTTCTGTGTTCTAGTAAAAATAGTTGGCAGCTGGATCTGTGAGACCAGAACTGGCTTTTGTGCTGCCTGTGATGCCCCTCTGCAAATTGTCTCTCAAAGGCAGACGCTCGTGTTTATCTGGCAGGTGGAGCTGCTGCCTGCCTGAGACAGGAACAGCCTCCCATTGGGACACACACAGAGCTCGTAGATTTTTTGCCTGGACCCTGCAGAAGAGGAAGATCCTTGAGGCAAGTTAGGTAGTTTGATTTTTGCAGAATTCAACGTTATCTGGAGTCAGGGGTGGTGAGAGAGAGAGAAAAAAAGAGAATTAGCGGGGAGCTGTTATTTATGATTTAAAGAAAGAGCTGTTATTTCTGATTTCTGTGTTTAAAGAAGTTTCATCCAGACAGCTCAGCTGCTGCAAAAACTGAATAGGGAAGTGTTTTAGGATGGGAAAGTCTGATACAAATCTGTGTGGGCACATTATCTGCCTTTACCACAACCTCCAGTTTGTTTCTGCTGACGTACCCACCGTGTTTCCTTGGCTTTTAGCTTCCTGGGACACCTCCAGGAATCCAATCCCAGGTTTGGATTGACCCAACTAGAGGTAGCTGACTGTCAGATGGAGAGCATGGATGGCTCACACCCACCCAACCACCCTGCTCCTCCATCAGGATCGCTGTCACTGTGATCCCATTGCCAGTTACACTTGCAGGCTCCCAATACTGGCTTTTATGTATATTTTATGTATATTTTATGTATATTTTATGCATATTTTATGCATATGTGTAACACTTTTGTGTATATTAAAAATAACTCAAATGCTCTAACAGTCCTAAATTCCTCCTTACAAAACAACATAAGGCAAACAACATGTGGCAGCTCTCAGACATGTGGCAGCTGCAAGGGAGTGCTCTGGTATCAGCCAGAATGCAGTAAGATAACCTGAACCCCAGAATAATACAGGGTGACTGAGAATATCAGCAATGACAGTAAGAATCTCCCAGTTTAGTATCCACCCATCTCATGTCCTGAAGGATACAAGTCAATTTATGCATTTAAAAGCATCTTAGTATTGAAAGCAACTGCTTGAAGTTGTGAAATGCCTTGGATTTCAATCTCAGTGTATTAGGTTGGGGTTTTTTTTCTGTTAGTTTTCAGAGTTAAGAAATAACAGAAGCTGCAATTAAAGAGTCTTTCTATTTTTTACCCTGACACTAAGACAAGTAAATCTTAACTGATGTGGGAGCTCTCTTGCCTGGAGGTTTGTGTTCCATGGGCAGCTCCTCCTGACAAGGGTCTCAGTGGTTTCCCCACTGGGAGCTCCTCAGCCTCATCCTTTGGTGCCTTCCATCACTGTGGCAGGAGGAGGGGATGAGAAAACCATCAAAACCATGTGCCCACATGATTCTGTGACACCAGAAGAGGTTTAACTCAACACCTACTTTACTTTTGCTCTATGTTATCAGCTTTAAGTGTTCTCTCTTCCCCTTTGGAAGTTTCTCCAGTGCAACAACCTGTGTCTCCTAATGTTCCCTTTCGTTCCAGAATGAAACATCAGCCACAAAAGCTTTTCAGATCAATACCAGTGAATTAAGCTCTTCTTATAGAATAATATATGATAAAAGATTTAATTATGCTGGCCAAGTAAATCTTCTTTTAAAGTGACAAGGAAACAAAGAATTTAGGAGCAGTGTGCATTTTACAGCTATATAAATCTGCTGGAACAACAGATGCTATTATCCATGCACTTTAAAAATAATGAATCAGCCTTTGCCATGGAGTGAGCCTGATTTGCATGGGATGTGTTCAGCCAGGGTGAGAAGGAATGAAGTCAGGAGAGCACACTGTCCCCAGGCTTTCACTCACAGCAGCTTGGTGACCCACAGGGCCACAGCTCTGCAGGGGACACATGCCTTGGCCTTGCTGCAGGGCTTTTCACTCACCTCTCCATCTTTGGATTCCAGCCTGAGCTCTGTCCTGCACGTGGCCTTCAGGCTGCCGGCCTCAGCGTTGATCTCGATGCCCTTGGGAGCCTCCATCACCAGCGCGCGCGTGGGCGACTCCAGCCTGAAACACAGGGACACAGCCATGGGCTCCTGCTCCTGCTGAGGCTGCTGTGCTGCCCTGCTGCCCCTCAGACCCTGCTCATGTGCAGGTTCTCACCTGCTTCCAGAGGAAAGGGTTCATGCATGGTGTGGTAAAACGCATCACCAATCTGATCTGCTAACATGCCATGCCAGCTTTGCTATGCTGGGCCAAGAGAAAAGGGGAATGAAGCCACCCTCAAGGTCAGCTTGCTCTTATTTCTAGTTCAGCTTTCTCACTAATCAGTGCTAACAGGATATCAGCACAGCTGAGCACCTACACAGAGGGTGCAAGTGTTTCTCTGCCTCAAACCACTGTTCAAACAGGAATAAATTAGTTCTCCTGACTTCCTACAATGTGAGGTTTGGAAGGGTTTTAAGGATACAAGGAAATCCATGAAAGCAGCCAGGCTGAAGACCCCAAAATTTGTGGTCTCCAGTCCTAGGCTCACATCACACCAGGCATGACCACGTGCTCTGCAGAGCTTCAGCCCCTCCTAAACGTGGATTCATGCAGAGACCTGTGGCCTCTGACAGCCCTGTAACACAGCCAGACCTTTACCTTCAGCAATTGGGGTTAATGCTGTAAAGAGCAGAAGCACAAGGTTCAGTCTTCCTTGTTCATCATCCATTTTCAGGTCTTCTATTGCACTTGCCTCTTTCTTATTTATAATACAGTCTCTTATTACTCTCTGTATTGCATATGGCTATTAAAAACATCAACTCTTCCTCTTTGGGAATATCCTTTTAGTTGATTTAATCATCATTTATTTACTGCAGGATCACAAGATCTAGGCTGTGGTCTCCTCGGGTGAAGCAGGTGGGAGGGCTGGAGCAGAGGCTCCTCTGCTCTGCCAGTTTTGGGCTGGCAGCACTGACCAAAGCTGGGCACGGGGCAGCCCAGCACCACCCCCAGCTCTGCTGGGCAGCTCTCAGGGTTTGCCTGCATCAGCTCTTTCTCTGCTCTCCATATATATAATCATTTGTGCATGTAAGTGTATTCTTAAATGGACTCCTGCTGGTACTGAGACAGCATTATGGGAGACTGAGGGAATTCAGCTGTATTTATTGCAGCCAACAGTTCAATAAAGCACAGGCACAGCTCCCTCTGTGTGGCACTTTTCAAGTTACAACCTTCCCTCTTTTCAGTGTCTTCATACTGCTGCTTTTTGAACACCTTTCCCTCAAGAGCCCAAACTTATCCATAATTTCCTGGCTGACTTAACTAAATCTAAATTTCAGGGAGCAACTGAGGCATATGCAGCCTAAGGAATGAGTGTGGTCTCATCGATAACAGCCTCTGCACAACCCTTCTGAGCTGCTTTTTGTTTTGTGCAGGGAAGCCACATTTCATGTAAACTTCTGATTCCTTCCACTGGTATCACTCCTCAGCTGGTTCCTATGTGAGGAACCTATGGTTAAGACTGCTGTAAATCACTTTTTTTTCCCTGCCTGACTGAATTGCAGATTGCATGGAGGACAAAAAGCTGTCTGACCCGTATTTTCCCTGGAGATTTCTGCCCAGGGATTCAGTACACTCTCACCCTTGGTGTACCTCACAGGCTGGTGTTTTCCCTGAGAAACAAAGGACCCTCTGCTTGCCCTAAGCCCCCAGGATCTGTGCTCCAGGGTCTGGCACACAGGCACACATTCCTTCTGCTCCACAGGCAGGATCCTCAGGAGGAGCAGCAGAGAGCTTGGGCCAGTTATATCTTAAATCATGTAGCTAAATTCACCAGAGGATGTGTCCAAACCCCAAGACAGCTGAGGTAATCTGAGGATAAAATAATTCCTAAGAGCACGGCCTGGTGACTCTCCAGCTCTCCAGCATCTCAGTGACTCTCCAATTTCTTTGATGTCCTGGCTGTCTCAACATATTTGTTCATCTGTTAATCTTTTAGCTCTTCTATCCACTGAGAAATAAATCTCCTAGGTACAAAACAGTGCTCAGACACCACAGTGGAAACACACTCCTTTGCAGCAGCCCTGAATTCCTGCTCTGTGCAGGAGCAGCCTCCCAGTCCCACACCTCGACTGGAGAGAGAGGAGAGCTGGGAAATCTGTGGGAGTCTTGGGGCAGGATCAACAGAGGAGCTTCTTGCACATCTTTCCCTGTGCCCACAGGTCCCCTGAACAGCCAACTGAGTTAAAATTCAAGCTTTGAATAAACCACCAGTGATCTGGAGTGCCCTAAACAACATTGCCCCAAAGTTTTATTCTCTTTCATGTGTAACAAAGTGACAGAGTTATTCTCCCTCCTCCACCTGAAGAAGTGGAATAACAGCATCTTGCAAACACTGTTGAAAACCATGTGATTTTTGAATGCATTGTAATCCATGCAGAGCTTCTTTCCTCATGGAGGCATGAACAGCCCATGGTGTGATGTGGGACAAGGACACAACAACAGCCAGGGCTTTGCTGCTGCTCCATCACCCTCCTCACTGAGCTGACCCCCCCTCCACCATCCCAAATCACAGCCTCAGACAGCTGCAATCTTGCTGACACACTGACTCAACCCAAACCCAACCCTTTAATGCTGAAAATACAACTTTAAAGCACAGGGATCTCTTTAGAACCTTAAAACTACAGAAGTGTTTGAAAATACCACAACAGCAAAGTGCAGCTCTTTCAGCCATGAAAACCTTGGTCTGCAGCCCACGTGGCTTTGTACTTGTGCTGTGGTTTGGAGCCTGACTCTTCTCTCTCCTCCATGTTCCATATTGCTGTAAATCCATCTTTTTGGGACTCTTGTCCCAATTTATGCTACTGTAAAGGAGGACAGGAAGGTCTTAAAAATCGTTTCCTTGGTATTTAAGAGGCATATGTTTGTAAGGGATTTCATTTGGTTATTTTCTGATATCCTGAATGAATCCCTGAACCACCTGACCATAAGGCAGGAGCTGCAAAATCTATGCAAAGCCAGAGAAAGCAGCTGAGGAGTTTATGCTCTGGGGGTTTGAGCAATGTTTACTGAACACTTTCATTTGAAGCAGGTGTTTAAGAGACGCTCTGCTTTTAAACCTAATTCTGCCTTCCAGAGCAGAACCAATTTGGAGACTAATAATGAAAGAAAATGATTTAGAGATGAACAGATAATTCGTTCAAAATCAACATTTGTTTTCCAGTGTGATACTCCAGAGCTTTTAGTGGGATTCCCATCTCCTGGTGAGGTGTAAGCCTGTACTTAGAGCAGTAGGCTGGAAAGGTGGCTGCATGAATATAAATTGTTTCATTATTTGCTCCTGCTCTTGAATTTTCCATCCCAGCAATTGGCACATAAGCCCTTTTTATTGACCATAGGTGCTGCTTATTTTTGCACCAGTATTTGCAGGACTGGATTTTGACCTCTCTCCCAGAGCTGGGCAAGAAGGGTAAATGCAATGCTGTGCACAGTTACAGCTTGCTGAATTCAGCACTGAGATAAGCCACTGCCATGAAATTGCTCCTGTCCCACCTGCAGTCTCCTGGGAGGTGGATGAAGAGACATTCTCCTGTCTGGGTGACTCCCCACAACTTGGGAACTCCTCTGGATCCCAAGGTTTCATAAAAGTCCAAAATTTAAAAAAAAAAAAAAAAAAGACACAAGTAACAGGATTTTCAGAACTATCCAAGTTCCCAAGTTCCACTTATTACAACGGGTGTCAGCTACTTTTGAAAATCCCATTGAGCACCTAAATGCCATAACAAATCTGACCCTTAATCTCAGTTCTTAGTTCTGCAACAGAGGTAATAGCACTTCCCAACTCCATAGGGAGGATGGGAAGATAAATATATCAGCAGCTGTGAAGCCTTTGTATACTGCAATAACTGAGGCCAGGGAAGTCACCATGGCCAGGGAGAAATGGCTGGAATGTGGATGACTGATCCTTCCCAAGCTGCACCACTGGGTTTGTACCTTCATCAAAAATAGTGTTAGTCCTGTTCCTCCCCCTGAGCACACTCAGCTCCTGCTCACCACCCTTAATGGCTAAATGTGCCTCTTAAGCCCTTCTACTCCATCCCACCACCAAAGCACCTCCTGTTTTAAAGAGAGGTGATAGCATGTGGGCATCTTGCAGTGAACCCCTGGAAATCGATGGGAATTCTGTGCTCCTGAAAATCAACAAGGAAGAAAAAAAAATTTCAGTGTCATCCCTGCTTTGCTTTTGGAACTTTAGCAATAATTTAAAGGAAATCAGCACATGAGTTTGTATTGTGGTTCCAGAGAAAGTCATTCACTTGGAAAGATCATTACTTACCCAGATTTCTAGTTTTCATTTCCTTCATCATAAACAGTCACATTTATCACCTCAGTACCATGGAATCTATTTCCTTCTTGTCCCTCCCCTCACCCCCTCCAGGACAATGCAGCATTTTCCTTTTATGAACAGCCTTTTGAATTTTGGCAAAAAAGGAGGGCATGAAAGATGTGCAGGCAGTATCACCTGATGTTGGAGGCTGCTGATGTGTTTCCAATACAGTGGGCATAATTCTGTTAAAAAGTTAATTTTAATGTAAATAGTTCAGGGGGGAAATTTGCCCAGGTCCAGCACTGATGCAAACATGACTTGCAACCTGTGCCTTGCACCAAAGGCTACAGCAGAGGAGAAGGATGATCCTCAACATGTGAAAGGAGTTCATGTGAGCTGAGGACCTTCTGCTGCCACTTTGTAATTGTTCTCATTTTTTCTTTTCTCATATTTTCTTTTTTTCTTTTTAACTAGGAATGGCCTTAAGCTTTGGAATTCCTTGTCCCCACAAGGGGCTTTTTCTGTGTGGGGCACAAATGCTGCTTGTAGTATGGAAATGGGAAGAGAAGTTCATGCACAGGAGGTGAGGAGCATATGATGCAGCAGTGTGGTAACAGGAGCTAATTTAATTTTGCTTAGAAACCTCTGGACTGAGAATAGAGCATGTATTACTGGAGCTGTAGCCCATTACCTCTAATGACTCTAATTATTTTTTATGGTATCCATCTGACCAGTCATAAGATTCACATTGAGCATAAAATTAGCCAATGTTAGCGCCGTGCCTGCTTATATCTCATACAATTGGTAAATTATTTCAGCAAGTAAACATGGAGCTCCATCAATTTGCTGGTAATGAACCAGCTTCTTTAGCTGAAATTTGTTTTCAATTTTAACTCCCTTGTTTCAATGACATCAATGGGATCACCCATTCCCAGCAACTTACACTTCTGACTTCATTGTTTGTGTGTTATCTCATATATGTCAACCCCTAGAACAAAACACAATGTTTCTCTTCCTATTAACAGGAAGTTAATTAGGTTTTACTGAATTGCAAAGAAGCCATGCTTAGTTTCTATTTCCAGAATGCCCAGAGATATTTTTTTTTTTTTCCCATTTTTAATTGTCTTTACAATACTTTACTTGTATTGGAACAGAAAAATGTTTGGAAGGAGGAACAAGAGGTTGAGCCTTGACTAACCTGGCGAAAACCTCAACTGAAAATAAGTTCAAGCAAAGTTTTGTTTCTGCCCTGAGCTCTCCCCTTCATCACTAGAATTCCTTCCTACTGGTATTGCCATTTCATGGGAAAAACTAAGGCTAAAAAACACAGGCTAAAAAATGGCAAGAACAGTGAGTCTAATACAAAGCAGGAAAAAGAAAAAAAGGGAGCTGGCCTTGGTACATCAGAGCCAGAGGTTAAAATCCAAAGGATTTTAAATGCACAATGTCTTTTTCTGAGACACCATGATTCTGAAAATATGACCTAAGTGGCACAATACAAAAGCAGCAAGCACTCTGAGAGCTTACAGAACAGATCATCACTAATAAGAAAATATGTATTCCTGTTATTTATTGCCTAGCATTGACATAAATCTTGTTTTCAATTACATGTTAATGAAGCACACCAATTACTGTTTGAATAGGGACATCTGATTACAGTCTCAATCAACAGAAATAAATCTTGCTTGTGGAACATTTCCAGGGTATTTTCTTTAGAAACATTAATTAGAGAAGTAAACAAGGATATATTATTATCATGTCATCCAATTGTAAATCTGCCTATCACTGTAAATACTGGTTAGTCTGACAGTGTGCATCACCACAGTTTCCAGTGTTTATGCTGCAAATCTAATGAGTGACAATTCCAGTGCAGCCATAATCTGAAAGAGATTGTTATGGCTTCGGGTCCAAAACCTTATGCAATTTATAATGTAATACACTGAACAGTAAATGAAAATTATTTTAGCTATCTCCACAAACCACAGGTAATTCCCAAGCAAAACCCACCTAAATCTGCCAGAGACCTGACAGGTGCAGAGGTCTAATGATGCTTTATGGGAAATTACAGTTTTCTAATTGAGTTAGAGATAAGTCTGGTTCAAATGGCAGGGGGTGCAACAAATTTTCTCGTCTGTGTTTGGGCAACACAGATGCTGAAGAGATTTTGTACAAAGCTGAGTCAAGAGAAAGATAAAAAGCAGTTGAAAATTACCCTTGTGCTAACTTTGTAAGCTTTACTGTTTCCTTGGATAGGGAACCTTGTGTTTACAGTTTTCCTTTCTTCTTTTTTAAATAGAGCTCTTACAGCTTCAAGGAATGCTTCATCACCAGCAGTGTAATAAATCTGCTGCTGGTTTTGGTAACTTCATCTCAGAGCCCAATGGACCAGTTCATGTATTTTTCACCCAGTTTGAGTTATGGGCTCTGTGTTTGGTGAACTTTTCCTGAAGAGAATTGATGCTAAAACAATACACTTCTGATCATGTAATGGACATATCTTATTATCTCCTCAGAGGCCACAACTTTGTGACAAGGGGTAACTAAAGCAGTGAAACCATCACAGAGGAGGGCAAAGGCAGCACCAGGAAGATGCTCAGCTAATATTAAAAGAAGATTTGAGAGGGTCTAGACAAATGAGTAATCAGAGGAGTTTGTAGGGAGGGTATTGTCTTGCAGCACCAAGCAGGTGAGAAGCAGCTTTATTCTCCCTCCAAAAAAATGCCATTCCTCAGCAAGAGGAGAGGTTTGAACATATGGTTCCTCCCACCACACTGCAAATCCCCTGCTGCAGTCTTCCAGTACACTTTGCACTAGCTGAGGCTAATCCTGAGCACTAAAAAGCAGCAAAACTAGGAAAACATGGAGCAGTCAAAATACACCTGTAAATTCCTTGTGATTGCCTCCCATGCTACAGCACAGGAATTGCTGAAGGCAAGGTAATTATGTAAAGTTGTCTTAAATGTCTTAGGGTAGTTTTGTTTTTGGTTTTACATTTAAAGTAATTTCTGGAATAGTTTACCAGAAGCCAAATTTAGTATTTAGAAGACAAAACCTGAGAGCAAGTAGACGATATCAAATTAATCTAGGGAGAAAAATGACTCTGTAATACTACTGAGATCTAGTTTCATTATGAACTGGAGAAGTGGTGAAGGGCAGAGATTGTCTAAGAAAAAAGGGCAAGATTAATGTTCAACGAAGTGGAGGTATGGCAGAGAAAATTAAAATCATCTGGATAATTAAAAAATTCTGTTGCTTATAAATCAAGGAGGGAAATTATCATAGAAATTGGGAGATAGTTGAACACCATGTGTGGTAAATACAGATGTGGTTTAAAAAGATGATGTGTTTGAGCAGACAGAGAAGAGATTCAGAGATGTAAAAATAATGATTCCTATTTTAAGTGTAGAGATGACTGCAACATCCCTCTCCTCACCTGGGGTAGTCCAGCTTCCAGCCTTAAGTGACAAGCTGGGACACCCAGAGCGATCTGTGTGCTGAGTGGTGGGCACAGTCAGAACTGAGACAGAAAATGACATTATCACAAGGCAGGCTGAGCTCTAACCAGGGCACAGTGCTGCTCTGATGCCACTGGCTGGCACCTAAGAGCCCATAATTATTTTTATTACAAACACCTGACCACAGCTCCTTGAACATTTACATAGACCAGGTCAAAACTGCTCAAATGACAGTATGGAAATTTCTTCATGGCTAACCTGTGTGTGGTAACCAGGGGGTTTGGAATTGCAGTGTGGCTGTGCCTCTGATCCCACTGCCCACAGCCTCCCTGCACTCCCCATACCAGAGTTACACATGCCTCATCTACTACCTAAACCACCCATTTATTTTGTTTATTACGTAACTTCTTGCAATAAATTAAAACAAATGGAAAGAAAATAAATTCCTCCTCCTGTTGGCTGCACTAACGACCAGGCTCATTTCACACACAGAGAGAAATAACTACTTTTCATGTTACCATAATTGCCTAAACCACAAATGCATTTTTTAAGAAACAAAGGTTGGGCTGGTGTAAGTTTCTAATTACAGGTTGAAAGCTTCTAATTAAAAGGCATAAATTGGAAGGAATCGTTCAAGCAGAATTGCAGAAGAAGCTGCTAAGATTGGGTATTAACTTGTTGCACTGTCACCGTGCCAGGGGGGAGAAAAAGAAACAGAAACCAAATGTTGTGGCTCTTCCTCGGGGCCACTGACACCGTTTGCTACCCAATGTCTCACAAAGTGCTGCCCTCAGAGACACAGAGGAGATGAACACATCACAGAGCAGGGCTGTAGGGCCACATTTCACAGCAGCCCTGAGCCACTGGCACAGGGACAGTGATGCTGTCCTGGAGGGAACAGTTCAGGCTCCAATCAGCTTTTTCCTGAAGTTTCTACAGGCTGCTGGATGGAGGCAGGAGGACAAAAGCCACCTGAGTTAGGCTGAAATGATAAAACACCATGAAAAGATGGATCCTTGAGTCAGGTAAAACGTGCTGGATGAACAATTTGTATTTGTTAACACAGACAGGACGTGGGACTCTGATTTGGGGTGACTGTCATGTGCAGTCAATAGCTGGATGGAATTGGGCCAAATCTCTGCTACTTTCATGATCTGCTCTTCTGCTTTACTCTGAAAGAAGGCAGCAAATTCTTTATCTTATTCTCCTGCTTTTCAGTGTTGAAAAATCCTGCAGGGCAGACCAGCATGCCATCCCTGCCAGAGAAATTGCTTTCCTGTGATAACCCACACTCCAGTGAGGATTACTGGCAGGGGTGCAGCACTATGCAAATATTGCAGTCATGAGCATCAGCCTTTGCATGCAGTCTCCTGCATCAGAACTGCTTGAGGAAGAAATGTCCATCTGGATTTTCATTTTAAAATTACTTTTGAAGTTTGTCTGCCCATGGGGTTTTCACCTGCTGTTTGGTCAGCAATAAAGGAAAAGGGTCAGGTGCATTAAAATCTCACATGGATAGTGCTCAGGTTCAGCCTCCAGCACTTACTGCAGTGATGATTTACTCTTTCTCCTCTCTGCTGATTTATTCTATTCCTTCTAAAAAGACTGGCATTAATAGTAAATCACTTACAATGAGAAATACAGAGATAAGAAAGCTAAAAAGGATTTCAAATGGCAGAATAAAAAAAACTGCTGGGAAAAAAAGAAAAAAAGGTGTGTCTCTGTGCATCATCTACTCAGTGGTGATACCCTTTGGAAATATGTACACACTTGCCTAAGTGGATTTGAAGAGCTTATTTAGCATGACAAATTGGCTACAACCTGATGGATATTTCTGAAAACCCATTCATGGACCTGCAGACACTCACATTCCCGTGGCATATCCATTCACTGTACAGTCAATTTATAATGATTCCACCAAATTAAATCTTTATTAACAAACTTATTGACTCTGGCTTTGACTTATTGTCCCCCTTTTAATTAACTGCAGTAATGAGACAAGCAACATCCAATATAACAAACATTTTGTTTAAAACCTGCCATTTATTTCAAGCAGCTCCACTAAAAATGAAGGCTGAATTGCTATTTGCTAAATGTCAATTTTCACACTCTGTTGAACCTTTTCTGAAGGCTGTCAACCACAAATCTGCAGTCATCTTTTCCCCTCTGATCAGAGCTATATAGAGCATATAACAGGTTTCCACTTACTTTTCATTTTTATGCAGAAGATATACCATTTTCTGTTCCCAGTATACTTAAAAAAAATTGCAAATGTGCATAAATTGTAAATGTAAAGGGATGCATATGCCAAGGTTGTGGCCTCTTTCACAGTCACAAGTTACACCAGCAATGTGGTTCCACGTCCGCATGTGCAAGGGCACAGAAATGATCCAGACTCCTCAAATCCAGCCCATTATCATGCAACAATGCTGCACCATCCTCTTCTCCAAAGTGCTGTGCTCCTGCTCAGAGTTGGGAAGATGTTTCCCCCTCCAGATCTCTCCTTCACAGCCTTGCTTTGGGAGGAACTCTAAAATAAAGCCAAGGAACGGGCAAGACCACCATGGACAGAGAGGCCCAGGGCTCCTCCTGGTGACCTTTTTGGCACAGAGGAGTTTGGAAGGGCAATGGGAGGGAAGAGGAGCATTTGAACAAGTCAGGCTCAAAGCTCTTTGATAGTGTAGAACAGAAAATCTTACAGCTCTTCGAGATTTCCAACTAATTTCTTGCTTTCTAATATGCAAAAGAAAATAGGTTGGGAAGTGGTGGAGAGAAGAAAATAAAGGAATTGTGTGGGAGGGTGGAGGGAGGAAAGGAGCAGAGAGATAAAGAGATCAGAAAAAAAAAAAGCCCAACTTACTGAAAATGAGAGTATAGAGATGTCTCCAAAGGGACTACTTTAATTTAGAGAAGAGAATGTTTTGCAAATTCTTAGCATCAATTTATTTTCAGCTAAAACCAAAAGTGTTTTCTATTTATCTTTTGCACATAATCACTCCTGAGTAAAACATACATTCAGAGGTAAGGCTTGGCAATCCTTCAAGACAGATATGATGCCAGATGATATTTTTCTGAACTGCAAGAGAGACTATTGAGCCTGGTGGTGGCAATTCACCCTTTGCTGGGAGCTGGCCCTACTGGCACGTACCCACCTCTTCCTGGGGGAGGGAAGCCCTGTCCTGCTTCACCTGGTGGGAACTGGGAGCTATGAAACCCTGCTGCTCACAGGTGTGTGTCTCAAGAAGCTCTGCTTCCTTTCTTTGCCTCTCCTTTTGCTGGTTGGTATGTTCCATGGTGCTGCTGCTCTAAGTTGTTGATCTTGTTCATTTTAAGGAATTGAAACCTCTTCTCCTGCTCCTTGGGCCACCCACAGCAAAATGAGATTATGTTCAACATTTCTTGACTCTTGCAAGGTTCCTTCCATCTTTCCTTGGCCAAGTCTGCCTTTTGACTGTAATAACCTCCCCTGGATGTCTCTTTAGAAGGTAACAAAGACAATTCCAGTTGCTAATGGAAGAGGTCAAATGGAGGTGAAGTGAAATAGATTAAAAACCAAAAAAGAACTGATGTCAGAAAAGCTGCTGTACCACTCAGTGGCATAACCCCTTCCTAGAACAGGCTTTTGGCTGTGATTTTCAATTCATTTTGCACTATTTTATTTTGATTTTAAAAAGGCAGCCAGGTAGGAGAAGTGGCTTTGTGGCTGAAGCTGGGATTCAATTTCCAGCCCTGAGATGAAGTGCCTTTGTGACCACATCCAGTGGTCCCTGGGTTCCCTGCAGCCTGGTGGGGATGACTCAGCACAGCCCAGGAGGAATAATTCTCCCCAGCACAGCAAATTGAAACAGGCAAGTCTCTGCTGCTGATTTTTCCTAGTATCCAATCCAACTAATTGGAAAACTTCCTCACAGAATGCCCCCTCTGCTGCAAAGCACAGTCCTGAGCCATCAGCTCCACAAGGAACTTCACCAGATGGTCTTGTAAGGTGGGAATGCCCCCAGGTGCACAGACCTCACCCAAGTACAGCCCTTAAAATAACTCAATGGAGTTACCTTGGGAACACAAGAAGAGAAAGGAAATTGGACCTTAAAATCAACCTTAATTCTTCTTTTGCACAGCCAAACGAAATAGTAATAGTAGTAGTATTAATAATAATAATAATAATAATAGTAGTAGTAACAATAAGGAAGTAACACTGCAAGAGAAAAAAAAGAATTATGGGTGGTTTTTATGGTCTTAGAAACCAAGAACGATCAAAGCTGCAAGGTATATATTTTTTTTTTCCTGGAATGCCTTGCTTTTTCTGAATTGCCTGCACCCTCATGGCACCTCTCAGCAGTCACATTAATACTATTGATTGTCTGCTTGGTAGGTAAGAGGAGGAAAAATAAAACAGTCAAGAACTTAACTCTGTTCAGATTCCTCCAGTGCAACTGGAATGTGGATAATTTTTTTATGGCTGATCATCACTTCTAAAACCTTCCCAGTGAAAACTCCTGCTCTGGTCTTCCTCTGTGTAACCAAAGCCACTCAGCCAGGCAGAACAGGAGTTGGAGCCTTCCCAGCTCCTCAAAATGCTGGGGTGTTCCTGCTTTTTGAGGCAAAGGCTGTGAGAAATGTCTTCATTTCTACCTTTCAGAGCTGCCAACCCTGCAGGTTTGCAAGGGCTCCATGCCAAGGCTGGCCTGTCACTCCCTGGTGACAGCATTCTACCCCCATGGCCCAGCAGCCAGGAGTGGTTATCTCCAGCTCCAGAACAGGGAATCCAGTCCTCACTTGCTGGTCCCAAGGAAATAAGAACATTTGTTCTTACAGACCCAGTAAAACCCAGACAATGGTTCATCAGTTCCACCACACAGGTCCCTCAGCAGAAAGTGACCCTGGCTGAAACAGGAATGGAGAGAGAAACAGCTGCCTCTTAAAAACCTGGAAATTCCCAAATAATTACTTCTCTCTCCCTCAGACATTAAGTTCACTGCAGCTCTTCCCTCCATCTCATTCCAATTATTCTTGCAGTCCTTTTTTTCCCCCGTATTCTGCCATAGAGCAAGTTCCCAGGAGTAAACAACATTTGCTGTTACCCAAAAAATGCACATTTGCCATTTTTAGTTTATAGGTGATGACAGTAATGGAGTACCCAGGGTGAAACCACTGAAACCACAAAACCCCTCAAACCAGAGTAAACATCCTCTTTCTCTCTGCTCTTCAAAAGAGTTCATTCAAACCACTTCACTCCAGCTGCTCCTGGGGTGGATGAGGCAGGAGCTGCAGAGAGCTGAGATGCTCCAAGGGGAACTCAGTCTGTGTCAAGGGAAATATAGGTTGGATATTAGGAAAATGTTTTTTACAGAAAGGGTGATAAAGTTCTGGAATGTTTTGCCCGGGGAGGTGGTGGAGTCCCCATCCCTGGGTGTGTTTAACAAAGCCTGGATGTGGCACTGGGTGCCAGGGTTCAGTTGAGGTGCTGGGGATGGGTTGGACTCGATCCTGAAGGTCTCTTCCAACCTTGTGATTCTGTGAATTCTGTGAACACCTGCCAGGGCTGCACACCATGGATGGGTGTGAAATGAAACCTGGGAAATGTTTTCTCCAGCAATACTGACTTCACTCCTAGCACGCTTCCACATCATCCCGAGTGTCTTTATCTCTGTAAAGGATATCTTCTAAAAAGCAGCCACATCCTGCCAGTCATGCTGCTTTAACTTTACTGCTCTAGTTAGAGGTGTAATGTGGGGAGAGCTTAAAGAGATATAACTGGACAGGTCTGTTTTAATTGTTCCCACCAGACCTGTGCTCCGTGACCTTGGACATCTACAGAGCCATAAATATGAGCTTTGATTGCTGTTCCCATAGTGACTGGCAGGAGGAACACAGTGGAGGCTGGACTAGGATCGCTTCAAGCAGGCAAGCAGCAACTGGAAATCATTAAGTTCAGAGGCTCTGGGGACACTAATGTCACTGCAGGCCAGCCAACCTGGAAGATAAACATTGCTGGGCACTGTGAAAATGATTTTTCTATTTGCTTTCCACTGAGAGAGTGAACTAGGCTACACTTTAGGCACCAGGCTTGGCAAATGAGACGGTGAGCTCTTCTGAGGCAATTCTACCAGTGCCTTCTGCTGCTGGAGATGTCAGAGCTACCAGTGGGGCCTGTCAGGCTTGTGCTGAGAGCACTGACTGCTGAGGAGCAGAGCAGCAGGCATGGCTGATCCATGGGGAATGTTTCCCCCTGCAGCAAGACACATGGGAGGCTGAACCATCCAAAGGTGCAGGGCAGCAGGATTGTCCCTGCTCCGTGCCAAAGCCAGAGTGGTTCTTTCTGTACCGTTCTGCATTGTGCACTGAGGGCTGGCAGGGAGTTTGGTGTGGAAATGGGGCACCTCTGGCACCCCATTCCACGTGGATTCAGGGAGAGGAATGCAGACTGCCCTGCAGCACCCAGCTCTTACTTTCACTGTGCTGTCAATTAACAGCACAAACAGAGCTCAAATAGCTCTAAACTCTCCTATTTCAATGGAAGGAATGGTAGAGTTTCAGGAAAAACATAGACACGTGCTGGTGGCCTGAGGATGTATAAAAGCAGCTCAGGAATATTTATGTTGGCTGAGGGCAGAGCAGGAAAAGCTGAGCTGTGCTAATAGCAGTTCTGAGGGACTTGCTCAGCACACAGGTGATGGGGGCACTGCTTGTCCATCCTCACAGCTTCCTCAACTCCCCAGGGCCCCACACATCACAGCAGAAGGCAAATCACACGGGGGCAAATCCAGCATTGCCAACAGATCCCTCCCTCAAAGTTATAACCCTCACAAATACAACAGCTTCACCCTCTCCATGAGTATATTCAGGTTTGGAATGGAAAATACCTCTTTTGCCATGCAAGATAAATCAGTAATTACTCAGAAGGGAAGCAACACCAACTCTACCCATCCATACACTTTGTACACCCTCCAAACTCTCCAATTTACATATTTAAACTCTTCTGAGTCTGGCATCATGTCAACTTTAATGCCAACAGAAGACAGATAAGCCCATAAAGCAACAAGTCCAAGGCATCACTTCTCCCTTACTACATACAGCACTTACACATATTAGCATAGATCTGCTAAAAAAGCAGGGTAATGCTGACATGTTTTGAAGCCAAGATTACAGTTTTTTATGAGAAGTCTGGTGGCATGCCACAGGGAGACACTGCACTATTCTCATGGGACAATTGATCATCCCAGTCTCTTCTCCATGCCTCAGCCTTTCACTGAAAGTAGATCCCATCATTTTTCAAGTAGCTGAGTCAGATTTGCAAACTTTGCACATTCTTATACTGACCACAAGCACTTAAAGCATCAGCTATTTTATTTTTTCTGCATTTGGTTCTTCTATGTTTCTTTTTCTAGTTTGTAGAAAATGCCAGAAATGTCCAATTCTTTTTTAAAAATGACCAGCTTGTAACCCCTTGATAATTTATACAGCATGGACAATCCCACTTGGAAAAATCAAGGATTAAAAATATTAATCTCTCAGGTGCTCAAAAGTCTTCAGTTACTTCTTGAAATACAGACTAATAATAATTATTTCCTCCTCTGCTTTACTGTTAATCCGTCTCTCAGAAAGTGCACTTCTTTAACTGTAGAAAATGACACTTTTAAGAAGAATTCTGCATTTTTCTGACTGCAGCAAACCATATGGAGAATGGCTGAGGGGTCCTGATGGATAACAAACACATCAGCAGCTTCCCAGAATACTTATCTCTGAAAAGAAGGGAGTTCTGCAGAAGTGGCCTGGATAGCTCCATAAATCAATGCCACACCATTAATTCCTGACAGACACTAAAAAATTAAGGGATGGTCAATTTTAAGTATTGGCCCTGCATAAGTCTTGCAGTTGTTCTTTCAGGAGAGCCATAATCTCCATCTGAGAAGCAAGAGAACCATTACAGTGGCCCTGCTGGAATTTCAGTCTGGCTTTTGAAGGCTGATTTTGCTTTTCATTGCTTTGAAAGTGTAGCCAGATGTTGCTTTTGTTTATGTTGAGCTTTGTTTTTTTCCCCCTGGAAATTCAAACCACAGGCAGCAATTATTTTGCTGTAGAATTGTTTATTGCAGGACAGTCCCTCTGGCAGGTTGGCCAGTGCTGGAACCTCCCCCAGCCTGGCCAGACACTGAGGGAATTGTGCCTTGCTTCACTGGGAAACTGGGAACTGGCACCCAGCTGGAGGAGAGCTTCCTCAAAGAGATGGTTATGAAACCAACACTCTCTTTGGTATTGCATGGACATTTTGACAGACTGTGTGAGTCACAGAAACACTTTCCATGTGTCTCTGAGCACCTCTGCCTGCAGAGCTCCCATCTCCCTGGCAGTGATTCCCCTTTCAAGTCACATCAGCTCACAAGGTCTGATGCAACATCATTGGAAATGTGCATATGTTTATCAGAGGTTACAGCATAAAATATGCAGGCACCTTCAAATATATTTCAGTCTGTGACAGCAAGCAGAGTGACTGAATATATGTCAGAGGTTTATGATGAACTCTGAAGTGTCTTCATTTAAAGGCAGCATCCTTTTTTTATAGGCATCCTTTATTGCTTGATTTATTCTTTCTATCTGTAACTAACCTCTAGACTCATAGATTTAGACTCCTGGTGTGATGTTGTTTGAATCCTGTGCACCTCAGAGCTCTGCAAAACCTTCTGACAAATTCATTGCTTGGTCCTGTCTCAGTGTTCAGCACAATGCCAAGGGATGGAGAGATTAAATGGTGCCCTACTGCTCAACTGAGAATCCATAAAATCAACATATTTAGTGGGTGTTACAGAAAATTTGTCACATGCTAAGCAGGGAAGAACAGGAAAGGAACTAGGAGAGATTTAGTGTTTCATTTTCCATCTCTTTAGCAGTATTGCCCTTGATGTTTTAAGCAAGACTTTTTTGGGTTTTTTTGTAAAGGCTTAAGCAGTGGTGGAGATGAGGAACTGAGCCTAAGCAAACAACCAAATATTCTCTTCTTGATAGAATCAATTTGATCCCATACAGATAAAACTGAGCATTTATGGAAGTATGCAGGGCACAGATGGGCCAAGGCCCAGGCTAAAGCAGTTTCCAGGTCCCAGGGCTGAATTCAGGACCTGGGTTGTTTCCAGATGTGCAGTTCCTCTTTCCAGATGTGCAGTTCCTGCAGGAACACATGCAGTGTGGTTACACACAGTGTGACTGCAAGCACACATTTGCAATAATACCTTTTGAGTCGTTAGAGAGAGAATTTAATTTCAGAAACCTTAGGAAGCAATAATAATTTTTAACCTCTGGCATTGCAGGAGAAGGCACTGCATATTTCCTATCAAAATTAACAGCTTTAATAACCTTCCATTAATATCTATTTATACTGAAGCAAATGATACAGAATTGACCAAGGGACACAACGTGCTGTGCAGGGCCAACATTACCTTGTGACTTCATGGGAACTGTTCTTTGAATAAAGGCAAGGCTCTGCCTGCAGAATTCAGCCTATTATTAGAAACACCAACACCACAATGGTTACCACCCCACACTGCCAAAGTTTCTGTAGTTCAAAAAGCTTCAGTGAATTAATCCAGAGCCTGCAGTAGGATTTGCACCCACGAGTTTGGATTTGGAGAGGAGCAGAGATGAATTGCCCAAATCTCCTGGCACTGTAAGCTGGGAATGGCTTTTTCCACTGTGCTTCGAGCACAGATCCTTCTGCTCCAGGGGAACAAGAATTGATTATCTGGTATTTAGAGGTCTGGAGGCTTTAGAAAGAAGCAAACAGCAGTTATGAAGGACTTAATTTTTGTACCCTAAGAGGCTCTGTCAGAAATGTCATTTGTAATTAATTAGAACTGTATAAACCAGAAAAGATCCTGTTCAAGTCAGTTTTTAACCCAGGGCACTCTGGGTTTCAACCTTTGGCTGAAAGCTCAGAACCTGTTCACAAGTTCCTGTGTGCTTTCTGGGTGATCCTTCTGGCAGCATTTGAGTTTCCAAAATGGTTTATAAAAAAGCTTCCCTCTTTAGACAGAGCTCCTCAGTTGATTCTTGTAAGATATCCTGTTTTTCTAAAGAGATTTTTATTGCAATATGAATTTATTACAAACCATTTCACATGCACACATTTTCAATCATACCTTTTGGGTCATATAAGAGAGAATTTAATTTCAGAAGCCTTAGGAAGTAATAATAATCTTTAACCTCTGGCATTGCAGGAGAGGATACTGCATATTTTCTACCAAAATAGACAGCTTTAATAACCTCCCATTAATATCCATTTATATTTATTACTCCTTCATTAAAGTTAAGACAGCAAATCCTTAATAAAAAAACCCTAAATTGACATTTTACTTTACTTCTTTCTCTGTCTTTTAAAATGCTAATACTTAAGGAAGTGGACAGGACATGACATATTTTTATCACTGCCACACACTTCAGCACCAGCAGTGTAACTCTGTGTCTTGCTTTTTGCCCTTATTATATCAAATATAAGCAGATTTTCTCTGAGTTCACTGGCAGGGAACATCTCCTTAGAGCAGCACATCCCCTCATTATCCAGCCCTATCAGCTGTTCTCCAGCTCACCAGGAGACCATTTCCTCTCTGCTTTACAACCTCTTTTATGATCCTTGATGGTCTAAGTTTGGGGTTTTTCAGTTTACTTTCCTGCTTGATTCCCTTGTGCCACTTTATAACATGTCCTCAGCCAGCCTTCCTTAATGACATGAAACCAGGCAAGAAGGCAGAGAATGTGTTTTTCTTTTTGTTTTGCAAAAGGCAGGAGATAGCTCATGAACTGAGGTCACCTCAACAGAGAACAGAGAATTGCAGCTGAGTTTCAGCTGGAGGAAGAATTGCCAGGAGGGTCCCAAGATCCCAACACCCATTCCTGTTTGCCCAAGCCATGGCAAAGCTCCTCTCCTTCTGCACCTACTGCTCCCACCTTGGGGTTTTTGCTTCTTTTTTCTGAAAAATTGCACAGTATTTCTGTGTTTTTCAGGCTTTCCTGAGGCCACCCATCTGCTTTTGGACTATTAATAGGGTGCAATCCCATTTCTTCTTCCTCATCCCCCACATGGCCCTGAAGCCACACAGCATCATGTGAAAGAAACGCTTTTAAGGTTTATTTTTTTAAAGGCTTCTTCTATCCAAGGATGTTCTTGTGCAGCTGAAGTGAAACAGGGCATTATCTTCCTTGCCAGCAGGGCTGTGTATGTGATTGGGGTGTGTATTTATAGCTCTGGGACAGATGAAATGGTGACTGTCACTTTGCCTTTCAAACCAGTGCTCCACCTTAACACAGTGCTTTCACAAGAATGGCCCCAAAAATGCTCCTTTTTTTACAGTGAGTCACTCCAACACCAGTTCAGCTGGGAAGCAGAGCAGGGACTGCCAGCTTCAGAGCTGTCAGCAGAACCAGCTGTGAAATCTGGAGATGAGAAAAAGGACCCACCTGGCAGCACAAAGGAGCTTCTGCATTTCCATTTCCTCTCTTCACAGGACACAAGGTGCCAGATGGGTCAGCGACCTCCTCCAGGCAACACTGCTGAGCCCAGGAAGGGCAGGGCAGCCCACAGCTGATGCTCACACACTGATAATGTATTCTTATCACTCTAGGTGAAGCAGAGACCAGGGGAGCAACTATGGCCTGTGCAGGGCTCTGCAAGGAATGGCCAGGTTTGGCTGCTGGCCATTTTTAGGAAGGGATTCTCATGAGCCACATGCTGATTCCAAACAGCACTCCAGAGCTGGGAGTGACATTCCTTCAGTGTGAACTCAGCAATGCTATTTGGCCAGAAATTATTACAATTCAAGACAGCCAGAGGTGCCCCAATAACCCAGGGGATAAATCCATACTGCAGAATACACAAGAGAAGCAGAGCAGTGGCAGTCACCACACATGAAAAAGATAAAATCAATTCATGATGAAAGGACGTAGCTACTCCTGTTTGGCCTAAAGAAAGCAACTCTATTCCACATGAAACAAATTCAGAATAAAGATTCTGTAGGCACGGTGAACATCTGTCATTTCTCTTAATAAGTAATACAAAATACTGCTTTCAAAAGGAAGGACCCCACTGTAGTTGTGGACACATATTTTCCCTCTCTTTAATAAGGTTATGCAGCAGCTATTGATTCCTGACTATAGCCTAAAGTACAATTAGTGTATTTGTAAAAATGTCCTTTTCATTCACAGGGGACTGATGTAGCTCCAAGTACCTCACTCAAACTAATAAACATCAGTGCTGTGGCCCAGCCAAACCCTCTGGCACCAGCAAAGGGCAGCAGGAAACAAAACCCTGAGGAATTCTTCACTTGGGCAGTGAAGGGTCTGAGCTGTCCTTCC
>VYZP01021243.1:98725-131627 GCA_013400635.1 Hypocryptadius cinnamomeus
CTGAGCTGTCCTTCCCTGTTTTGTACCAGGTTAATGAGAAGTCTGTGTTAAATGTCTCATTTTCAGGAAGCTGGCTGTGGACTGCTGCAGTTCAGCAGGTGAAATGCCAGCTGTGGTTCCTGTGCTGGGCTCAGCACAGTGGGAACAGGGAGCTCTGCCTGCACACAGCTCCCAGGCTCACAGGTGAAGCCTTAGCAGGGAGATATTCCTTCTTAAAAGCAGGTACTGACTGCTGAATAACATAGAGATTTTTATTTCACCTGCCTTGCTCTTCACTTGGGGTTTTAGAAATATGTGATGCACAGCTGGAGAGACATATGAAGGGATAGAGAGAAATATTAAAGAAAACCAGGTATTTTTCTACCCAAAAGCAAACATGGAGCTCAGTGGATTACATTCCTCTCATTTCTTTAAGATAAGAACAGTGTTCAAAGGAAAATCTCCTTCTCTTCTGAGCTATTCAGTCATTTTGAATATGATTACATCCTAAATATCACAGTATTTGCAAAGGATTGGGATCACAGTGATAGGTGGGTAAGGTGCTTTCCTTGCCAACTTTTTATTTACTTCTGTATTTCATGCTCAATACCCTCAGTACAAATAGCTCTATCTCAAGTACAAATGTTATGATAAAAGAATGGTTTTTGGGCCTTTCACAGAGCGTGACAAATGCTGGATCCCCGAGCAGCAGCACCAACTGATTCCTGCTGCAGCATCTCCTGACTGCCCTAAGGAACAGCAGCTCCAGCCAGGCTCTGCTGCAAGGAAAACATTGAAAAAAAAACCCAACAGTTTCCTTGCCCATCTCTCTGGGTAGCTGTCTAATGACTGCTCTTAGAGCACCGACGGCTGCAGGTAGTCAATAACCTGCAGATTTTTTATAGTTGGCACCCCAAAAATGGTGCTCAGAGCCTGAAGCCCAGGTATTGCTGCCAGGGCACAGTGTCACTCCAGAGCACCACAGTCCTCCTAAACCACTATCAAAATGGAAATGAAAGACAACATTTCCTATAAACATCTGCATTCCAGAGGCCAAATGGTATTTTCATCATTTTCTGTAAGCCCTTCCAAAAATACCACCTCAGACTAACCTACTCGACAGATAAATCATGTTAGACGTGTCACCACATCCTTTTAATCAGTGTGGAGTCAATATTCTGTATTATATGAATAACTAATTAGTTTCACAACTTATTTCCACAGATGTCATTGCAAAATCTATCTGAGGAATGTCATCTGCACTTGAGAGAAGGACAAGCATTGTAATTAAGTATTAAGCCATTTCACCAGTGTGAGTCTGCCATGGAGTGTGAAATGGCTATAATTCACATTTTTAAGACCTCGCATTTATTAGCATGTATTTTCTACTCAAGGTTAGCGGTGTGCTGCACAGAGAGTTAAAAAAAGCCAAACAAACTCACTTTTTTGTTATTCAAATGGATACATCTGCATGTCTGACTGTACAGATTGGTCACAGGGATGGGGTTTCTCTCAAGTCCCAGAGGGTTTCTGGCTCACACACCTCTGTAAGCAGCACTCCAAGGTCAGATGGATGCTCTGATTATGGAGCAAGTGACATTCTGCTGTTGAAAGCTAATGACAAACCTGGGCACAAGGCAGCTAGGCAGGATACAGATCTTGTACACAGCAAAGGTATTCAATCTGAGATAACAGCCAGGACTGATGATTAATATCTCCCAGGAAAAGACTTTGTTTGCATTAGGAAACCCCCACAGAATAAAAGCAGAGAGAGAATAATGAACCCAGCTGTTGGGGTTTGCTCAGGGCCCAGGAAGGGTTAAACTGGTCTCTGTCTGGAGCCATTGCTCCAGTTGCAATTGTGCTGCTTAATTATGTGCAGAAGAAGATGAATCTTGAGTATCTTCCCACATCTTTTGGTGCATCAACCAGCAAACAAGAGGGATATTCCCACTGCTCTCTATCCCATAGGCAATGCTGTTTGGCAGCAATTTCCTTTAGAAATCTGCCCTTTCCTTCCCCATTTTCACTTGAACAGCCACGTAGTTCTGATGGAATGTGCCAGCAGCACAGGTGACAGGGGGGCCTCTGGGCAGACCCCAGCACACCCTGCAGGCTGCTTCACCACCAATTCCAACTGCTTTGCCTTTTTCCTAAATTTGTTTTTACTTCAGCAATACACGGAGTCCAAAGCACCTTCCTGCCAAACCTGCCTCCACCATCCATTAGTCCTCTGTGAAGAGGATGTGCCTGTGGACAGATGCCATCAGCAGCACTGGGAACAGGGCAGAGCCATGGTTTATCCAGCTGGGATAAGCCAGCACAGCCCCACTAACACCTCTGCATTTCTCTGCGGAGCAGCTCATCCAGATTGAGGCTTCACTCACTGAAAACAGGGAAGGAAAGGACACCAAGAGCTAAATCCACCCTTCCTGGTGCTGGCTGGGAAAGAGAATGGCCATTAAGAGATGGTTTGCTGGGGTAAGGAAAAGGAACAATAACACCCCTCTCCTTCTCTTTGCAACAGAAATACTTGAACAGATGGAAAGCCCCAGCAATCAACTTCTTAACTCCAGTCCTTATATCCAGTGGTACAAATATACCTTAATGCACCCAAGAAGCTGTGGAAAGGCTGCCTTTGGTTTGGGAGGGCTGTGGCTTGTCTTTTGTAAGAGACAGGCAGCAGATTTGAAGGGATGTCAACAGGACAAAATACTAAAGCAAAGTGGCTGCAAAATCAGTGTGAATTCTGCTCTGGGAAAGTCTCCCCAACAGCAAGAGGTTCAGGAAGCCTCAGCTGCCATGGGAAAATTGTTAGATCAGATGTGGTGTCCTCAGTCAGAAAATGAGGTGATAAGGATGCAAAAGCAACTCTCCGAAGGCCACTGAAATTAGCCTGAAGTTTAGAAACCAGGAACCTGGTGTCTCCTTTTAGTTGTGTATAAGTAGGTTTGTGTTGGCTTTAGTGGAGATGGCTGTATGCATTCAACCTGCCTGAAAGTAACTGAAAATAGTTATCTTTGTTACAGTGTGAAGGTAAGCTTATCCCAAGGAAAATCTGTTGTCTTTTAAGCTGGTAGGACTATCAAAATTATTGGGATTGCACTGGTATAACAGAGAAATAAATTGCATCCCTGCTGGTCAAACAATCAGAAAATAACACCAGTACTGTACAAGAGTTCAGTGGTCATCTCCCCCTTGCTGACACCTCACAGGAATCCACAAGTGTTCACTGTGAACTGAACAGTGCTTCAGTATCATATATTACTCTCTATAAATGACTTTCATTTCTCACCAATTACTTCCTCTTTTATACCATTCATTTTTCGCATTTCCTCTAATTTTTCTCCTCTTAATCATTATTAATGTAATTGGTTTTAGACAGAAATATTATTTTTGTACCAACTTATCTATGGTGCCTTGTGAAACACAGCTGACAGAAACCTTAACTTGGTAAGAATTCCTGTTTTTCAAAATGAGTATTGTTACATTAGCTCAGCACTGTATTTAAATTGTTTTTTGTTACAATAGGTCTCACTTGGACTATTTGGATAGTTCAGTACTCTATGTGGTGAGGTGGAATTGCACTAATAAAATCAAGCAGCAAGCACATTTCATCTGCCATTTCGTGCTTTCAGTGCTTCATAATTAACTTTAGCCAAAAATTACCCCTTTAAGCCCAAGGGATTAATTCTCCCTTAACTATATTTGTGCATTGTAGAAAAAACAGTCATCCCTTGGCTTCCTAGCCTTGGATGAGCAATTTACTGCATTTTCAACCCACAATATCTGTGGATGAATTCCAGGTGTGTGCTTGCCCCTTGTGGAGTGAATTTCATGCTGTCTGACTTCTTTTTACTTAACTCTGGGAACAGAATTACCCTAGAGCAGGTTTCCAAGCTGCAGCACGACCTGGGCATTGGTACTTCAGGCAGCTCTGCTCCAACCCCACCCCATCCCCAGCTTCCAGCACCTGGCACTTTTACAGCATCCTCCTGATACTTTTATCTTATATTTCATCACCCACCTTCTAATCCTTTCTCCTCAAACTATTTCCTTCTTCCTTATTCACTGGCTAGTGCAGCCTTTATCCCTCACCTCTGCAGAGTGCTGATCTGGTGTTTGATGGACAATTTCTGTTTGCATCTCTGGCATGTATTTGTTTTTTGGAGGAATGTAAATAGAAAAAGGCAGATGATTCCTGCCAATGTCAAGGAGAGGTTCTCAAGGCAGCCTCTTGACAAGTTACTTGGGTGCTACTCAAATAATCCAGTGAGAAAAGGTCATATTGAATTCAACTTTTATACATAAGCAATCACATTACCATATGTCAAAGGCACCAACCTGCTTTCAAAAGCGTCAATGCAGATGAGTACAAATATTTCAATGTCCAAACAAATCTCCCAAGCCCTCCCCCTAAACTATTTTGGGACGATACCAGATGGCAATGCTAAACATCCCAAGTATTTAAAATTAATTTGGATTTGTTTGCTTTCCTTTTTACAGCTTTTGACCGGTTTAGAACCCAATGAACAACAACAAATACATTCAGGAGTCTACAATTACCTTAAATATGTAAAAACAAGAAGAAGTTCACAAAAGTCAATCAAAAATTTGTCAACCATCTCTAGTTTTTAGATCACTATTAAAGAACATTCTAGAGCCTAGGTAGGAAAAATGTGCTGTTAATTACACCCTGCATTAAACAAGACATTAATGAGCCCTGGCATTCCTAGCACAGTGGACACTGAGCAGGAATATCTTAGGGCACGTGAGTCTGTCTGCAGCAAAGTCCAGTGCTGGCTCCAACAAGCACAAAAGAGATTCTTGGAGCCTTGAGAGGGGCTTAGCACGTCAGGAAAAGGCTGTGCACATATTCCCACTGGGATTCTCTCCTAAACCACTGCAAAGGTGTTTTAAAAAGGACACTGAGCCAAGCATGATGAACACCTGAAAGAGAAGCTGATTTACCAGTACAGCTGAATTATGAAAACCATTCATCAGCCAAATGGAAAGCCTGGTGAGAACAAGTGTCCTGTCACCTGGAGAGTGTCACTTGTGGTGACACATGGGTGTGACTGAAGGTCTTGGGGACATGAGTGGCACATCCTGCCTGTCCTGCCAGAGAATCAGTCTGTCTGTCCTGCCAGGGACTCAGTCTGTCTGTCCAGGAGAGGAGGGAGGCAAGGAGGACATCCAGGTGTCCTGACTGCCACATGTGACAGGAGCAGCTGGTCTCCTCTCTTTGTGACAGCTGCCACCTCATTTTGGAATCTAACAAAAGAAGAGGAGTGGGCACTGACAAGAGCAAAGGGAGAAATCCCCCATGGATCATAATCCTTGCTTTAGGATAGAGATGGAGGCTGGGGTGCCTGGGGACACCTGCAGCAGCTGAATGTGCACTTTCCACCTGAGAAGTTCAGCCTAAGCAGGAAAGAAAGCACTACTTATTGCAGAAAAAGGTCTTTTAGAGGCAAGCCAGCTACTGAGGGTGTGATTTCACTGCTGCTTCCCCAGCAATGTGTGACAGCTCAGGGCCCATCTCATCCAGCCCCATTTCACTGCAGCATCTTTGTAAATAGGCAAAAAGGACAACTTATGCACACACTCTGCTATCAAAACGGGAAGGAACCAAAAAATCTCCCCTCAGAGTAAGATTCTTTTCACTATTAACTCTGTACTGGCCCCAAAAGGCACCATTTTACCTAAGAAGCAGCCAGCGATCCAACATGTAGAGAGAGATGGACGGATCTTGGTCTGGGGAGCAGTAGAGCATTTGTTCTTGGAAAACCTTGGTTTCCCTACACACTGCCACCACTGGCTCTTTTCTCCTCAGGATGCTGTAAAAACATTTATTTTTGCCAAGATAAACTTGTCAGAAGCACACAAAGTATTTTAGGACTTTGTGGGATTTTTTTTCCCCCCAGGTAAATGCTATTCAATAATTTTCCTAAAAAAAAGAAAAAAAAGCAAAAAAAAAAAAAATTTCTCAAAATTGTCAAAGTACCATTTTATTTTATTTATTTTATTTTATTTTNAAAGGCAAAAAAAAAAAAAGGCAAAACCCCCATGAGATTTGGTAAATTCTATTTAATCATTTTCCTTAAAAAAAGACAAAAACCTCAACAGATTTTAAAGCATTTTTTTCACCCAGTCCACTAATTCAAAAGGAAATCAGTTACCTAGCAGCTCTCCAAATAAAACAAGTGAAATAACAACATGAATTTAAAGCAGATCAAATATACTGAATCAATCCCTTGCATGGATACTGCCATTAATTCATTTCAATTTCATTTAGCTTAATTCACTTTGGAACAGAAGCGTGGTCAATCAGGTTAAGGCTCTTTCAATTCACATTTTCCCCCTCCAATACCACATCCTACATTTATTTGGATTTCCCCCCCTTTCCCATTTTAGAAAAGTCTTAAATCATCACAAACTTGGACCTAAATCTTGCCTCTCTTTTGCACTACTCAAGATCTGGTTTTGTAAATTTTGGTTCTTGTAAATTTTGGAGATGCTATTGGGTATTTTAACCATGATCTTGCAGTTTTTTTGTTTTGTTTTGTTTTTTTTTTAATGAAAATGTCAGGAAACACGGGCTGTGCCAGAAAGCCTTTGTCACCTGGAGGTCACCTAAAAATCCATTTACTGGTGCCTTTGCTTGGCTTTTCCAGTGAAATGGAGAGCCTTGCCCCACCACTCCCTGCCCTCACATCTCCTTTCCCCACAGCAGCCCCTGCCCTGCCAGCTGCATGTCACAGTGAGTAAAGACCACATTTCCTCTTTTTTAAAGGAAGCAGACCCAAACTGGGAAAACCACGAGGCAGGGTGAAAGTCTCTGCCTGGAGGAGGAGAACAAACTTTCCTAACAAACCCAATCACGCCTCCACTGCTCCTGCTGTCTGACAGACGATCCCCAGAGTGGGAAATTGGAACAATTAGAGCGTTTCCTGGGGGAAACTGAAAGGTAGAGACAGACCCAAGGGAAGGCAGATGGGAAATTCTTCATCTTCCCTGGTGACCTAGCTGGGCCATAACTACCCCAGAGCAGGGAATCCATGAGAGGTGCTCTCTCTCAGCCCCCTGCATCTGCAGTAAATCAGCAGCACTTGTGCTCAACTTCAGCTGGCCCAGGGTTGCTCCATCCCCAGCACTTTCCAGCAAAGGAGAGTTGGCAACCCAAGATTTAAGGACAAAGTGTCCTTCTGCTATATATTTTTTTTTAATATTTCTCTCTCTCTCTTTTTTTAAGAAGGGATAATTTGAGTATTGAGGCAAACCCCTACAGCACTCTTGGTCAGAAGATATCAGGAGATTCAGTCAATAATATTTTAGGCCATATGATTGGTATCTTTCCAGAGGCTAGTCATTCAAGCTAACCTGTAGTGCCACACTTATTTTTTTTTAAATTATTTTTAAAAATAAAGTAAATATAACACCCAGCCTTAGCTTGAGGGCAGAGCTGGCTCCCAGGAGCTGTGCTGTTTATTCCCCCATGGCACAATGCTGTCAGCAAGTGGCATCTCTGCAAGTGTCAGCAGTTACACATGTGCACAGCTGTGCCCTGTGTAGGTCAGGGAGGGTTTGCAATTCTGCAACTCAGATAATATTGAACAGCATTATCCTTTTGCCTGCTGCTACTCCCTATGATCCAGCACAGCCTCCAGCACCTCCCTGCACAACCAGGAAAAGATTACTCTATATTTTTTTTCCAAATGCTGAGCCCAGGGTATGCAGAGCACGTTGCAGAGCAGAAATGCTGCTCTCATGACCTGTGATTGCCTTTAGTTTGGTCATATCACATGTAAATATGGCAGGTCCCTTCTCTTCCATGGCATCCTCTCTTGTGATGCCTTCCAAAGAGAATCCCCAAGCTCTTTTGCAAAAGCAGAAATGATGCCCAGCAGTAAGCACAACTCCAACAAGGCTCCACTGAGTTACCATTAAACCATATTCCAAAGTTTACCTTAGTTCCTTGAAGGGGTCTGCCCTGACATTGGGAGTTTCTATAGATTTAGGGAACACTGTGCCTTCTGCTCCTGAAATCACAAAACAAAACAGAAGACAAATTGTAAACATTATAAGCTGTTATCAGGGGAGTGATTGTCAAATCATACCTAGGTGCAACTTAACCCATTGCCTGACCCCATGTCCTTCTTGCACATCCCTTCTGTCCCCAGAAAAGCCAGACCTTGCTCATCTGCAATGGGCTGCCTTGATTACACATGGGGTTTGCCTGTAAACTGCACTTCTGGCTGGAAAAGCAGGTACTTGCACCCCAACCTGGGGAGAGTCTGCTGACCCAACTGATGCAGGGAGCTTGGAAAAGACACCCTTTGCTAACCAGACATCTAATCCAGCTGCATCCCTCATGGAAGAACCTGGATGCATGTCACAACATCATTTCTTTCACTGGGCTCTCAGAGATACTCAATGGAGAAAAGCAGATTTTGACTTGATCCCTGCAAACACCTCTCCAGTCAGGCTGTGCTCCTGCCTGGGGAAAAGGAGGGAGGTAGGTGCACCCTCACTCAGGGCAGCACAAGCAGACCCTGCCCCAGTCCCAGCCTGGCCACCAGTTCAATGTGTGGCCCAGAAATTATTTAATTTCTGCTCATTCCCTCCTCTCTCAGAGACAATGAGGAAGCTGCACTGCCCCATTTGCTGACTGGCTTTAGACCTGTGAACTGCTGGCTACTACAAACAGCTTGTCTAAGTTCCAGACCACTGCAATCCCTTCATGGCCACCTGCATAGCCCAGTTGGGCCATTTCACCCAACCATCCCTGAACTGGGTCCATATTTTGTGATCATCTCCTGCTCTTCTCTAGAAAGATGTGCTCTCCTCACATCACTGCTGTAAGCCAAAGCCCTGCCACCCTCTGGCAACCCTTTCCACTGACTGTTCTCATTTAAAATGTGCATCTGATCTGAAATAGTCTCACTTCATCTTTCAGCCACTGAATCTTCTCGAGTCCTCGTGTGCCAACCAGCCTTGCATGAGGAGACTTTAGTCAGACACTGATGGTGACCCAGCCCCCCAACCTGCTCTGATTCTCTCAGAAGTTCTGGGCTTTCTGAATCAATCACTGTGAAGCAAATCCTCTGGACTTCTCACTGTTATTTTTTTTTTCTGAACCTATTCTACTTTTAAAATGCTCTGTTGGAGCACAGGAGTCCCCAGGTGCTGTCACTGACACTCTCTGCTGCAGAACATCACGTCCCTGCTCCCACTGAAACTTCCAATTAAAACACAGCTGAGAGTGGCACTAACTGCCTCACACACAGAGTGTGTGCACTATAAATTAATGTTCCTGTTCTCCAATATATAGCTGCCATGCCAATGAGCAAGTATGACCTATATTCTTAAATTCAAACCTGTGGTCTTGCCTTCAGACCCACTGTGAACAATTAGTCACTCTTTACCTGCAGTCATCACAGCAATTTCAGTGTCAGCATGCAGACAGCACTGGTGGCGTATTTTTATTTCTTTAGATTTTATTCTGATAAAGTTACTGGTGCAAGCTACAGATCCTGATGAAAACTTTTACGTGTACAGTTTGAGAGCACTCCTAACACATGCTATTGTAGCTGTTCCCTGTGTGCAGTTTGAAAGTCATCATTAGAGAACAACAGATGTTCTGAGATGGTCCAAAACATGTCAAGACAACATCCTGCTGTAACTGCTGCCATAAGTGAGAAACACCTACGACTGCAGTATGACTCCACGTTCTTTGCACTGAAATAAATTAACTAAGCTGTCCCAATGTGTTAAAGGAAAAAAAAAAATCAGAATGAAAACAAGCACTCTAACATTTATAAAAAAACTACCCAACTCTTTTTAACCCAGAAAAAACCAAAGTAAACTCAAAGATGATAAAAGCAGCCTAAAGTTTGAAGGTTTATACTTGGGGATTGAAGCTGATCCTATGGCACAATACAGATACTGAGCTTTTAACTTAACTATAAGCTTTCATTGTTACAAGTTGTCATAAGCAGCTGTAACTTGCCAACCATGAAGGTTGTTACTATCAGATCTGTCCTCTCTCAACAGTTTCCAAATGATTTAAATCTCTGCTTTATCCAACACAATTGCCTTGGCTCTTGGCTTTGCAATGAAATGTAGCAAAACATCCAGCCTGCACTTATCTGCATAATGGAACAGTGATTTTTGAGGGAAGGAGGATGAAGAGGTGCAGCTGGAGAGATGCACCCAGATACTCTTGTACCCCTTCCACCCACATGGCTTAAATGGTGACTTTATGCTGGGCATTTAAATTAATTTTTAGACACCTTAAGTCAGATACTCAAGTCATGCAAACTCAAAATAACTACCTGCCTTTAACCAGAAGTGCTTGCAGAATAAGGAGAAACTTTAACTTATTTCTAAACTTGGGGTTTTCCAGGCTTTCATTTTTTAGATTAAATGCAGGAAGCAACTTTGGAACCAAGGTCAATGAAAACCCCACTGCAGTAATTTCAAGAAGGTTGAAAATGAAAGAGCTGGGTATTAGTTTCCTCCATTTTCTTGTTTTCCCTTCCCTACACAGTTCTCAAACCCTCTTTTCCTGTCTCCCTTCTTGCCAGATCCATTAAAAAGTCCCTCATGCACTGGGAACAGAAATGAGATTTCCAAACCCTTCTGTTTCTCTCCTTTGATCCGAATTTGAAGTGAATGCTACCTGCCTTGATAAAGCTTTCTGCCTTGACTGTATAATTCATATTCTTCTCTAATAACACAGAATCTCCCAAAGGGCCACCTGTCTCTGTCACTGAGCAGGACACCACCCACGAGGGGATGCTGAGGGACCAGGACTGAGACATCCCTCCCTTGGCACTGGCTGTCAGCAGCTGAGGGCCCCTTGAGTTGGCAGAGAAAGTTTATCAGAAACACTGATATACTTCCCTCACCTCACCTAATCCTCATCCTAAGCATCCCCTTTCTGTAGCAGGGGACTGATGGATGAATTAAATACTCTGGGGAAGTTCTCCCTTTGGTTTCACCCTACTGCCTGAGGATTTCAGTAAAGAATCATCATCCTCTTTCTGTGCTATTAGGAATTTTCTGGACCTCAAACATGCCCCTTCCCTCCAGCTCCCTCTGTTCTGCACTGGGGAGTCTCAATCTCTGCCTGGGGGATCAGCAGCTCCCGAGGGGAAAAACTGCCTTGGACTAATTCAGCTCCACTGGACATTTGTGTCAAAGTCTGGCTTCTGGCCACCGTGGAAGTCCCCAGCCAGGCTCTGACAGCATCAGTGTTGGAGGGTGTTGAAAGTGAAGGCTGGAGGAAGTGACCTCATTTAGTGGTTTTAGAATCACAGAATCACTGATGTTGGAAAAGACTCTGCAGATCATGGAATCCAACTGTGACTCAAGGCTTTGGCAAAAATAGGAAGGAAAGTTTGAGGGAAATGTGCTGTTGTCACTGAATTGGGCTATTCCAGCTCTGCTGAAGGAAACTGGGACGTTATGGAGTAACAAATTATTGAAAATATGAAGTCCAAGGTCATGTGCTTAGAAAGCAGTAAAAATTTCTTCTACATGTTGGAGCCTTCCAAGATATAATATCCCTGGATAAAAGCTGAATGCTGCTCATGATTCATGGCAGTGTGACAGAGTCAAAGGGAAGGCAAACACGACATTAAACTGAAAGGCAAGAAGAAAATCCAACAGGAACACAAAAAAAAAAGGAAACCACATTATTTTAAGAATCATCAGTGAATCTTCAAACTATTGTGTGCTCCCCCTGCTCATCCCCAGAGAGGAAAAACTGCACAAACACAAATCTGTCTGTCCTATAAAAGAAACCTGGAAGGAGTTGGCTGTGTAGCTGAGCAGCATGATGTGCTCAGGAAGGATATTCATGCTGTGCACAAATACATCAGGAGGGTAAATAACACCAAGGGAAAAGAACCACTGGCTCTAAGCCCATGTTTACATGAGAGCCAATGCTTATATGAGTGGCAGTAAACTGGTCCTCAGTATATTTGGGAAGGAAAGTGAGGGTTTTCTAGCCAAAAGAGGAGCTACAATGGGAGCAGCTTTTCAGTTAGATGGGACAGACAGTATTACAGATCTGAAAAATTCCTGACTGGAAGATCTGGTGTCCCAGAACCAAGGGGCAGTATTTTCAGGACCAGCAATTTCCCTCTAGTTTTGCATTAGTCTTATTTTCACTGTCCCCTACCTGAAAAATGATGGGTTTTGGCAAATGGTATTAACAAACAGCTCCAACAGTTCAAGAATAAGCTGCTACAATCTCCCTTTTCAATCAAAGCTGCTCTATCCCTCTTCCTCTTTTTCTGAGTATAAAGCCAATGTAACCTACATTTATTATTGTACAACACGGCTTCTGCTTCCTGAATTATCAGTTATTAAAACATTTTCTATCTGCCATGAAAAACGCATATAGAAAACTTCTATTTCATTTTATTTTTCATCATATGAGACCCTCTGCTGCTGCTAAGGGTAACTTATGTGCAATCAGCCAAAGACAGAAGAAAACAATAATATCATTTGGATTTAAACACACTGTACTGTACATCCCTAGGCAATAAATTATTCTTTCTCACAGTATTATATCAGAGAGGCTTCTATTATACTGATTCCCTCTTCTGACACTGTGTAATTTACCACCGATAAATGTTCATAAACAGTTTGACTGAAAAATCCATAAAGCCATTTCAGCTTTATTTTAAGTCCCATTTAATGTCCCTCAAAAATGATTTCATCAATGTGTTTCCATTAGCTGGTTCTCTGCCCAATAACTTAATTCCATACAATCAGTCAGGAACTATACAGCATATGACAGGATCAACCAGAAATATTTTGAATCACCATAAAGATTCACTCAGAGAGTATTTTGGGGTTTTTGGCTTTTTTCCCCACTTGCAGTGCATAAGGTGTGGGGTATGTGTTCATTTCATTCAAGAACAAAAATCAAGAGTCTCATGGCAAGAGAACATTTCCAGTCCAGTTTTAGGCTTTGGAAATGGAGGAGCACAAATGCCCCAGGAAAGAAGCAAATCTCAGCTGGAAGGTGCATCTTAACCAGCACCAGCTCTAACCAGAGGAACACAGGAATTTGTGTTCAGCTTTTCCAGCTGCCTCCTGCTTTCCCTGCATGCTGCAGAAGTGCCTGAGCTGCATGTCACTGTCCTGGCACCTTCCCTGGTGCCAAGGGCAGTCCCTGCTCCCTCTGGCCAGCTGGGACTCAGCCACTGTGCCAAGACACTGATCACATCCCCCTCCCTCTGCACAAAACCTGCCCTGGGCTCCCCTGCTCTCTGCTGGAAGAGAGAGAAGAGGAACTCAAATACAATGCAATGAGAGGGGTTTTTAGAGTAATAATTGATGCTCCTGCTGTCAGGGGTAGGTGGCAATCAGCTGAGCAGCTCTTGGGGCTGAGCAGAATGCAGGCAGACATCAGGTTTCCACTTAGGTGCAGATACACCTGCACCTTTTCCCCACTTTCCTTTTTCTTTTCATTTCTCTCCCACTCTGTATTTTTTTACTAATAATTACAGACCTGCAGCACACCTTTAGTGTTGTATATCACTGCTTCCAAATGAAAGTGGGGTCTCAGAGGCCTGTGATGAACCTGGTGATTAAGTTTGCCTTAGTGTATCTTCTCTTAATGCTCTGCAGGACTGTGCAAATGAGGGGGGAAGGAGAAAGATTTGCTGTGATTTTTTTCAAGCTGAAGTCAAGAGGCAAGGTACAGCATGCTGTTGGTCTCCATAAACTACTTTTATTCCCACTATTATTGATCAGGACACATTCAGCAATTTGTTCATGAAAACACCCATCTGAGGAGGTTCTCTCCTCTGCAGGTCTCATCAGGATAATATGTGACAGTCTCAGAAAGTGTGTGCAAACAGATGCCCAGGAAGTAAATCCAATACAATGCAGGTAAAAATTATTTGTGACTGCTTCTTCCAATTCCAAGCTTTAAAAGCCTTATTCATCCTTAATTTATGTTTTTAAATGGGTGAGCATAGTAATTGCTGTTGCTCCCCTTGAATCCCATTAAATCTGAAATCAATAAGAGCTCTATTTCAGGGTCCAATAATAGCCTGGTTAGGTTAAGCCACTGCACTGAACAAAAGCCATGAAGCTTCATTCACGTTTCTTTCCAGGATCCTATAAAAATAGCTCATTGCAAAGGTCTGTCTGTCTTCCTTTTTTGTCTAAGTGTTGGGCAGCTGTTCTTTTAAGGGCAATCAAAAATTCCTGAATAATAAGGGCAATAATGAGATCACGTGAAGCATCAACAAAGTGTTTATAATAAAAAATGTAATATAATTTAAAAAAAATGGATTCTATTTCTTATTTCAGATTATTTTTAGCTCTTGGTCTTGGCACTGTATGCATACAGGGGGTGAGCCAAGCCTTAGGCACTGGGCTGTGGCTGAGTTAGGCCAGACAGGAGCTCCTTGTGACTCCAACCCTGCTGGGTGGAGGAGAAAAAATTCTCTGACTCAGAGTCCCAAGGAATCAAAGAAGCCTGGGTTTTAAGCTGGAAAACTTGCAAACAATGAGATGAGCAAGTGGGTCATTAGTGATGTATGTGCCTGTAGTCACACCATCTCCAACAGCCTCCCTGCCACAGCTCATTTATCTGAGGATACAAAGGGGAGAACAGAACAGAGCACCCAAACTGAGAACAGACATAGGAAGAAAGGTTGCTACAACTTATGCTGACCTCTAGATATTTCCTTCTTGACTAGTTTTAGGGTCCTTCAACACTTTTCCTGCAGCTCAACAATAGCAATGTCATCACTGAATTCCTTTGAAGCTCTTCTCAGCATTCTTGTGCAAAGTTGCAAAGGAACTCAGGGGAGCACCTGAAGTGGGAATACACAGTGGAAATTTATCATGGAGAATATTGTGTGAGCTTCAAACAGATCAGCTGGGGAGGACACTTAGGAAATAAAATATAAATCTGCCACATGTTTAAACTTGATTTCAGTGTTTGGTAAGTGTACAGTATGTTTCTTTCATAATCCTTGTGACATTTAATCAATATTAATCTGATGGTGGATGATTCCTCTCTTTCCTTAAACAGGATTAAGGGAACACAATCTGAACACACATTTCAGCCTGGACTCGAAGCCTATACACTTTACATAAATGCTATCCTTTCAGCCTGGAATGTACTTTAAGTAAAAGCAAACACAGAGAAAACTCCTCAGTATCTCTCTCTCCCAACACAGCTTGTTCTTGCCAATAAAAAGACAAATTTGCAATCTGGGTGAGTGGATTTTGAAAAAGGAGAGCAATGTAAGTTGGATTCGTCATTAAAAAGAATGGAAAACAGCATCACACCTATTGCCCTTAAATCATGGGAGCTATCAGAAGTATTCATTCAAGAATTGGTAATTTTAACTACTTCCCTTGCAGAATGGGAGAAATATTTTATTTGAAAGAAAACATCCAACAATTGCATCTCAACCTCTGGGGGAAGAAACCAAAAAAACCCTAAATCCACCCAATTTAACTTAATCAGGTTTCTTTTCTATACAGCTTTTAAATTCTCTGTCACTGTTGATTACAGGTTAAATAACTTTGTGACCCCTGCTTCTTCATGGATACAGCAACAGCACGATTCCTAGCTGAGAGAAAAAAAAAAAAAGAAAGAATTTTCTTGTGGCTTTAACCACTGAGAGTAAACATATGTTTTTGCCCTCCACTACTCCTTAATTTTGCTAAACATAATTTTTTCCCATAATCACAGCTCTGCAACGAGCTCAAGGGAATCTGACAGAACTGCACTGCCACAACTGAGAGCTAAAGACAGTGGAGGCAGTTTCCAGCCTGGCCAGTGCCAGTGCTAAACCCTGCTCTCCTCATTTGTCAGCACACTTCCCTGCTCCCCTCGTTTCAGTCCCCATCCCTTTCCTGCAGGACCAACATGACAGCTTGGCAAAGGCTCCAGGACTGCATTAGTGCTGCTCCCTAATTACCTGTGGGCAGGGAGCTCTGGGGATTGCAGCTGCTTCCTAGAGAAGTTCATACATCTCCAGCAAAAGGTCAAATGCCTGTCCCAGCAGGCTGGGGCTTGTTCCTCTCTCTGGCTGAGAGCACAGGAGGAGCTCAGAAGCAGCCTAAGCAAGATGGAGCTCATTTGCAACTGGGTGAACTGGGAAAGGGCTGTGGCCCCAGCTGGTGGTGCAGTTTGGTCCAGAGGCACAGCAAGGCATCCCAGTGAGGCAGCCCAGAGAAGCTCCCTGTCCTTTGGGTTAAAGGCACCTTCCCCTCCACTGCCTTTGTAAAGGAAAAGGATTAGAGTAGGAAAATGTCTCAGTCTCACAAGACATGAGTATTGCAGCACCATGGCTCCTTTTAGAAGGCTACTTACAGACCTGTAGCAAGGATGTGTTTTTCAGGGCAATGCCCAAAATCCACACTACAAAGACCGAAGCTTGGCATTTACCCTTAGTCATAAAGCTGCAGCAGACTCAGTGGTGAGACCAGAAAGCTCCATTTCTTCTCTGGGTCAGGCCTGATTTCAACACTTGGCTACCAGAGTTGTTCCCTCTGCCACAAACACATCAGCAAAATGCCATTTGGAAATCATAATGGCTGCTGTAAAGGGCAACCATGCATGTTCTGATCCATAAATAATTGCTGCTGAAGAAGGGTACATGCTGTAAAAATGGGTGGTAATTCCTGGAAACTGTTAAATTTCTAGCTTACCCCACCCTCTGAAATGACTGATAGCAGTCAAATACCACTGTGGATTATTTAATGAAATGTAACTACTCTTGCAGTCATTAAAGTTATCCTGCTGTAACTATTGCAGCAAGCAAAAGCTGGAAAGGACATGCCAAGAAGTCCCTAAAGGTTTAATATGGAGGAAATGTGAGCAGAGTTCTCTAACCAGGCTGGCACTGCAGCCACAGCTCTGCAGAGTTCCTCTCAGATCAAGCTAACACAAGGAACCCTGAAAATGTTTGAAGATGTGAAGCTTAAGGCAGCTGAAGCAGCTTAGACAGATGTGTAGCTCAGTAACATCCACATTAAATCCTGTTCTCCTCTTGACCAAAGTGAAGGATATTATTGAAAAGGCTTTTTTAACCCTTCCATGAGTAACAAGCCAGAGCACCTTGTGTTCTATAAATGTAGAGCAGGTTCCCAACAACAGCCCCAATGCTGTCATTTAAAAGAACTCTCTACAGTCACAGAGTCATAGAATGACAGAATTATTTTCCTTGGAATGGACATTAAAGGTCATTTTCTTTCAACTCCCTTGCCACAGGCAGGGACATCTTCCACTAGACCAGGCTGCTCTGAGCTCCATCCAGCCTGAATGGGGCACCCACAGCTTCTCAGGGCAGCCCATTCCTGTGCCTCACCACCCTCACAGAATCCCATTTTTTAATGATATCTAATCTAGATCTAACTTCTTTCAGTTTAAAGCCATTCCTCTTCCTCCTGTCACTGCATGCTCTTGTAAATGGCCACACACTCCTGGACTACACTGCTTTTATTGTTGGTGTTCCTCCACTAAATCCTCTAAACCCTTTAAAAAGCAGCTCATAAATAGAAGACTGGAAATGTGCCTTGGATTTAATTACTCCAAACTTATTAATAAATTTGCAATAACCTTTCAACAGCTGATTCCTCTTTCCAGGTGCATTCCCAGGCAGCTGGAGAGAAACTTGAACAAAAAAAATGTTCCCAAACTAACAGTCCTAAAAGTCAAACCTGTGGTCAGCATTGACATGCTCCACATTGTTCACTGCCCAAAGGGTGTTGGCTACAGTGGAAAAGAAGCTACAAGGCAGAAATGGAGCTACTGGCTAATTATTTGACAGGAGAGCAGGGAAAGATTAGTGAGCTCAAAGGTGCTTTTGAATCAGCCATGGTGCTGGGCTGGGCCACACTGCTCCTGCAGTCTTTAGTCTGGGAGATGAAAGGCATCCTACCCCACTCTAAATAAGAGCTATTTTAGTTAGCGTTTGCCACAGGAGAAGGCTTTAGCCAAATCTTTATCATTAGGCTCTGTTAGAAGAAAAGCTGCCATGCTAATCCAAATGTCTGAGAGACATTTTCTGGGGAGTGGGAGCAATCCCTGTATTGGTCTGTTACAGAGAAGGGACCCTGTGGGGTTGTGATTAATCCTATCCTTGCCGGAAAGCAAAACAGTAATTTTAGCAGTGGTAAAAAGCTTGGTAGGTTTGTAAGGGGACAATACCCAGCCCATGCAATCCCACCTCCCACACAAACCCAGGGACTGCCAGACTCCTGTAAGCTGCAGAAGTGTGGCTTTTGTGGTATTATCTCAGCTCACTGCAATGCATGTGGATTCCCATCAACATTTAGCCTTCAAAAAAAAATTGGTTAAATCCATCATAAATATTAAACACCGGAGTATAGTGGCAAGTTTCCCTGAAAACAAACTTCAAAAAATAATCTGAAATAAAAAAGATGTCAAGGCCCTTGGGAGAACTGACACTGGCATGTCATCAGATGTTGTCTTATAAGGCTAAATTAAGCATCTGACCAGAGTTTAATTTCTGTAAAAACTCATGCTAATTTAAATTGCTTTAGATTTAATTAAAAATGCCTTTCTATAGAGATAATAATGTAACTCTGTTAATTAGTATCAAGTGGCATCTAGAGGGCATATTTAAAAACTAATCTGGAGAATAAATAGAGCTAATTAACAGTCAGAATAATGCTTTATGACTGTCTTTTATTTATAAATGCTATAACGTTCAATAAGCTATTAAATGAAATTGTAATTAATATATATCAAAGTTATTTTTAATACTCTTTTTAACTAAAGAGTGTTTCTTACACCCTGTTTTTCAGATGGTCTGGACATGTTTCATTTCTGGAGGGAGGGAGGGAGGGAGTAAGGACAAGGCAGCAAATACAAATTCAATTAGGAGCAGCTCATTTATCTCCCCTACAAGGGTCTGTGTTAGGAGCCCTTGGGGGCTCCAGCCAGGCGTGAGCTCTGTATTGTGGGGTTTGCCCAAAGCTCTGCTGACCACGGCAAGGGCTGGCAGGGCAGGGCTGCACATCACCCCACCACCCCCCAGGGGCACCACGGGCAGAGAAGGGGCAGATTTTGCCTTCAGAAATCCAAGCCTTGCAAAGGCAGAGCTGAGGTTCTGGGGAAGGAGAGCAGCTCTGAGGTTTGCCATGGGATCTTTCAAAAGACCCATGGGGAGCTCCAGTTCCATTGGGGAGGAAAGGGATGCTAAGAGTGAGAGTGTGCTCCCATCCCATCCCATCCCATCCCATCCCATCCCATCCCAATCAGCACACGAGCACTGGCAGAAGAGCTCAGAAGTAAAAGGGCAGAGTGGAGTCGTTGTAGGGCTCAGTTTTTATAGGGTTCTTTAGGCAAACACAAGCTCCCTCAGGGTTATCTGGACCCTGGCAGTACTCCCAGACACTTGAGCAAGGCAGAGGGGATTTTTTTGTGGCTGCACAAGGTTATGTCAGTGTTACCAGGGCTCAGATCTGCCCTTCCCCTCAGACAGAAGCTCCTGCCATCCTCCAGCCTCTCCTATGATGACAGGTTTGACTGGATTCACTATATCAAATAAAATCATTGAAGTACTCTAAATTACATCATACATGAAAAGCAGAGGTGGCCAGCTCTGTCTTTCTGTGTCCTTTAATGCTCATAAATCAGAAATAACTCCCCAAAATACAAATCAAATAAAATGCACTTTCATATGGAAATCTGCACTGCCCATGCTGCGCAGTTTTTTGAACCACCATCAAATGCATTGTATGTCCTACTTGCATTTGTTTTTAATCTATAATTCTGTGTATTCTTCCCCTTTTTTATCCCTTGCTAATGTTGAAAAATCCTCTAGATACCCAGAGCAGGGTTCATTTCAAAACAGGAGAGCACCTCTTTTCTCAGGACAAGGATTCAGCATTGGTTTGTAGCACAAACTTCCAGAAAAAAACTTTGGAGTCCGTACAAAGAAAAGAGTTATTGTCTCTGGCAATATTCAAAGCTGGCCACAAGAACTGCTGCTCTGACCTCTGTGGGATGACTTTCATGCCAGGTTGTTGACACACACTTGCCTCTACAAGAAGTATTTGTTCAGTAATAACAAGAACAAGTTGAAATTATTTACATGGCCTAGATGGGTGTCAGCAGACACATTCCAGCAGCACCTGAGAGCCCAAACACCAGAGGAATGATCAAAGGAATTTGTCTGTGTGCTGCAACTCGGACTGGCCTTCAGAGCAGACTAAAACACTGCAAGAAACACGAACATATGGTGTAACACTTCCCAGCATGGCAAACAGCCACGGCAAACACTTTTGGAGATAAAATTAGATTGGGGAAGCAAAGCTGGAGAAAAACAAAGCCAAGAATGAACTCAGAAAGCATTTCAGCTCAAGGTTATTGGAATACTTGCTATGTAACATCACCAGTAGTATAATTTTATTTTTTCTTTTCTGATAGATCTGCAAAAGTCAAACCAACCTCGAGAAACACTCAGTTACAGGTAAAAATCAAAGTGCACTACAGTGATCAGCAGATTTTTGATGCTGTTTATTCTGGAGACTAAAACAAGACAGAAACTCAAATAGCTATCAAAATTAATTCCTGGTTTCTTGAAAGTACAGAGGAACTTAAAAGCAGTTTTTTGTAAGCATGTAATCTGAAAAGGAGTACTTGCAGCTTGTAAGGAGAAAGTTCTGTATTTTTTTTTAAATCAACAATGTAAATCTCTCTTATTTTAAGGCCTCCAAGAAAACACTTAAAAACTATTGCTTCCTGACTTCATCTACCCTGCATGAACTAGCTCTGAAAGGTGCAGTGTGAAGGGAGCTTTGTTGGAGAACCTGGACTGTTACAAATGTCCCCAGCTCTGGAACACCACAGGAATGTTGAATGGGCCTCTTCAAAGTTCTAAGCTAACAAAGATACTCTTAATTTTGTGAAGTTCAACATTTATCCTGTGAAGCCCACATAACTTGTTATAGCTGGTGACTGAACTAGTCCAGTGTGTAACAACAGTGATCTGCAGAGAGCTACACCCACCCTGTCCCCAAACAGGAACCATCCAGAACAGCAGCACATCAGGCAGCAAAAAATGTTAAGGGTGGATACCAAGTCCCATTTATATTATACATAATAGAATATTAAATAGCTAGAAAATATAGTAACAAGAATAATAAAATACTATCTATATCTAGATATAATTCCAAGCTTCTTATTGATCTGTTTTCACAAGAGAAGTAAGGAACAGTCTGGAATGAAAAGATGTATCCAAAACAAGTCACTATAAAACAGATATTGGTGCCTCCACAGAGACCAGCAGCACTGTTGTGTGACTGTGAACAACACTGAGCTACCCGCTCTGGTCCTGGGTGAAAACATTCCTGACCAAATCCCAGACTAACCAAAGAGCCTGGATTGAACTGGGGAGCACAAAAATTCAAGTTACAGACAGTTAATTTTATATAACTATCAAATAAGTTTCAAATTCTCCAATTGCCACAACTGTTTTGTTTCTCCAATTAATGACAAAAAAAAAAAATCCAAAGAAATAAGAAAGAACCCCTACATCCCAAACCCAGAGTGTATCCCCAGTTTTCATTAGGAAATACCATTTATTCCCACTTTATTAGGAATAAGGCCTGGCAGGCAGCACAGCTGGGGAGGCAGATCCTGCTGGTGTTTGTTTCAGAATGAAGGAGGAGCTGGTGACAGTGCTGGCACCAAAACCATGAACCCTGGGGGTTCCCTTTGCACAGTGACTGCAGACATGGGCACATCCCTGGGGCAGCCCCTCACTGTCCTGCACCCCAGATCCAAGACATAAAAGTTGTTCAGGTTCCAAAACTGGTTTTAAAGCTGTTTCACTCAGCCAGACAAACCACTTCCAGGGGAGTTTTTTTCTGGAGGGGAAAGAACAAATTGTGCAGGTTAAGAAAGCCCTCACACAAAAACTCCTGGCCTTTACCTCCTTGGAGAAGATTCAAAGCCATAAAGACACCACAAGGTTTTATCTCCAAAAGAAGCTTTCAGCAAGTAGGAAGGAAAGTCAGGCAAAACTACACTCAGATTTGAAGAGGTGCATATTAAAACTGTGGCTTAATGAACAATCTCTTACCTAGAACTCTCAGTCTCTCTGCTCCAACCACCACTTCGTTGTCATCTGCAGAAAACAGCAATTTTCCAGAGAGGGTTTTCACCTCAAATTTTTGGCTGTGTGCTTCCACTGCTTGGGGACCTAAGGGGAAGAAGCTTTACTTTAGGGAAAAGTGTTAAGAAAATCACACAGTAGCTTCATACATTCAATAAACCCATTTGCTGAGTAATAACAGCTCAACAAATTGCATCAGAGACACCAAACAGAGGCTTTTTAGATCTTATTAGAAAAGGGCAGTTTTCTACTCAAGTAACAACTCCTCAACTATTTCTACTTATGCTTTTGTCATGCTTATGTGTGCCATAAAATCACCATTGAACTTGGGATAGCTGGGATATTTTTACAAAAAGACAGACCCATCTGTGAAACAGCAATGAATATATCCAGCCATGCCTTGAGAGTATTGTTGCAGTGTAAGAGGCATCAAGAGCTCCTGGGCCCATTTTGCTTGGACTGATGCTGCTGTGTAAAAGATTTGTGGCTTTCTAGCTTTTAAACATATCTGGATTAAAATTCTATCAGTGTCATGCACAGCCCAATTAAAAAAAAATAATAAAAAGACAAACACCAGCACAGGAGCAAATGCTTTGTTTTAGACTCCTTCAATCATGTGCAGGCCAAGAAGAATGGCATCCTCTCATACTGCAGAAAGTTTTCAGACCAGTAAAACTTTCCTTTGAAGATCTTATTTCAATTCTGCTGCTTTTCCTGCAGGCTGCTGTGCCCTACAGTGCTGGAAAGCCTCTGGCAATGTGATTTCTTGTGGGGGCTGATAAACATAGCTGCCTGAACAGCCATTCTGTGCAGGTTTGTGGCTCAAAGGCTGCCAAGAGTGACAAAAAGGCTGCCCTGGGTTACTGACCTAGGCCAGACTTTGGACAATTCACCACTCATCAGCACTCCAAACTCCATCTAAGCCACAGCCCTCCTGGAATATCATCCTGCACGAGGCAGGTGATTGGACTTTGCATTAATTCCGGCCATCTTCAAGACCAGTCTCATTTCTCAAAAGATAAAGAGAAATAACACTAGAAAGCCAGCATTTTCTCAAAAACTCCACCCCTACCCAGCATTTCCCTGCACAGGTCACCTGGGCTGGCACCTGGACACACAGAATCATGCATGTGGTTTGCACTTCAGACAAGTGAGGCCATGCTGAGATCCCTGGAAACACTTAAAAACTCGTGCAGCCACACTGAGAAAATCCAGTAAAAATCTGATTTGTGTCTTGCTTATTAACCACCTCCCCACTCATCCTTGCAGTAGGCACTACATGGGACCACATCTTTGCTCCACTGTGAGACCAAAGCTGGTGCTGAATGCATAAAAAGCTCAATAACCAGAGCATCACACTGGGAGGTATCACTGAGTCCCAAACTCTTGTGACACAGAGGTGCTTAAGTGAACCAAACACCCTCTTGAAAATACAAGGAGAATCAACAAACTGAAGACCTTCACTCTGAATGTGAGAATCAGGGAGCCTGGGGGTCGAATTTATTTCCTCCCTCCAGGCAAGTTTCACACATGCTGCCTAAATAATTGCTCACTGAAGCTGCATATTTAATTATTTAATACTGTGACTAAAGGCCAAGATGTTATATAAGCAAACCAAGCAACCCAGTCTCAGCTTAGAAACATGTTTATGGATTCCTGCCCTTGCCACACACCAATACTTCTCACAGTCCATGCATAAATCTCAGTAAATATATCTCTGTCCCATATCAAATATGTATTAGATGCCATATATACAGTGCCATATTCCTTATATAATGCATTAGACTCTTTCAACCCAAATTACTTATGCATCCATTCAAAGGCTGCTGTGCACTGGGGATTTACAAAACACCCATTTCCCCACGCAACACACTCTTGTTTGGGTGCAAAGGGGGTTCTTCATCAGCAGGAGGACTTTAAATTGCAAACTGTTGCCACAGTTGGGCTCCAGTTATCAAGATTTCAGGCAAGTTATAAATGTCTTTGGAAAAACCTGTGCTTGTTACAACAGAAATGTCAGCCTGGCGTATGTTCTTGACCCTGATGTCATACAACAAACATTTCTAACTGTGGACTGGCCTTCAGATGAAAATGATGGTCTGCTTTGTTGTCAGACAGCCCCAGCTAGTTGCCTCTCCAGCACAGCTTTCCTGTCTCTGGCTTTGTTTCTACAAAGTGGAATGAAGTTTTCATTTCTACTCCACAAGACACCCAGGCTCCTTTCTGTGTGCTGTCTGAAGCCAGCCCAGCATCCCAAAACATCCACTTTCATCCCTCCTTAATCCCTCCAAGCAGCCTTTCCCCCTCCTTACCTGTTACAAGGCGAGTGAGGACTTTTGTCTTCTCGTTGAGGATGTTCACGGTCACGTTCCTGGCGGACTGGAAGTACAGTGGGTTGCCCTGGAACAAGACCAGGAGACCAAGGGTGTGAGATGGGGATGGCTGCCTGGGTGAGACAGCTGGAGCTGTGCCCAGCACTGACCCCAAGGCTGGGGGCATGGCTGGGCTGCACCTACCCTGCAGTAACTCCTCCTGTTCAGGATAAGCCCTGAGTGGACACCACAGCTCTGTCTGGCTCAGGCGGTGCCTTGTTTTAGGGATGATTGCCTCTACCAACCAACCTGTAATTCTAAAAGGTGATATGGGACCTGACCTAAGCTTCCCAAAGGTGTTTCAGGAGGGTGGTTGACTGCAGCAGTGCATTTCAGAGGCAAATCTGCAAAATTACATCTGATGACTCCAGTGGGTGACAGTGTGTGCCCACCAAGTGAGCGAGCCATGCTCAAGGGCTGGAGAGGAGAAAATGTGATTAACATACATGTGGAGAGTGCCTTAGATCTCAAAGCACTTGAGAAGCATCTGGCACATTTCCCCACCACACTGTGGGCTAGGATGCCAGCTTGTGACCAGACCCATCCCACCGGCCCTGCAGAACACAAGAACAAACTCTCCCCCACTTCCCACTGGACCACAGAGAGTTCTACCAATTTCTCACTGTAATGCTTTAAACACACCTCTGAGAGAAGAGCCAGAGCAGCTGGCATCACACAGTGACCTGGCAACATCCATCTCAGGTATTTCTCCTACAGAGTGAAGCCAAAGCAACCCCACAGCTCCAACCATCTGGCTGCTGCTGTGTGCAAACACAGCCGAGGCACCGGGGTGCTCGTGTTTTCCACAGGCAGCCCCAGCCTGCACAGCTGGCTCCTCAGGGGCTATTAGCCACCCTCAGCACCAGCAAGGGGTGGCCCCAAATCAAATCAGCCAAAAATCAAATGTGAGAGGTGGAGATTCACCACCAGCATCCCTTCATAATGCCTAAAGTAGGCATTATGATCAAATTCATCAATTGACTGAGACACAGGATAGGCAGAGGAGATAAAACAGCAAGAAGTTGAAAAATTTTCAACTTAAAATCAGCAAGAAGTTGAAATTTTTATGTCCAATGTCTTTTCCCAGCATTTCAAAATTTTTCCGTTAGGAATGAATAATCAGGGTGGGGACAGAGAATCGTGTGGGTCAGGCATGTTCTCCATGCCTCCTGAATTTGTAATGAACACAATGTTTTCATGGATGCCATTTTTTTCTGGATTGTGGCAGAAGGACTAAGTTGTCTGCATATAAAATATAATAGGAACACAGAAATTATTCCTGGGAGTCCTGTGCTGGACTGGGCCTTCAGAGAACACCCTAGTGATGGACAAACAATTCCCAGCAGTATTTTCAGAAAAGAAACCTCAAAAACCTAAAATAAAACCAGCCTCATGTGACCAAATATTCACAGTAATTACGTTTGTTGCCTTCGCTGTTTTTGCAGCATGTTCCCATGGGCAACCCTTCAGCAATAAAGAGTAAAATGGGGTTTATTTGATCAATTATAACTAGAACATTTTGGCTACATCCAGACTATTTACAATTAAATAAAAATAGTAATGAAAAAAATAATTCCATTTAATCATTTCCAGATCTTGGACAAGTTTCAGAAGCTCTTGGTGCCTCTGTCCCCTCCTACACTACATGAGGACAAATCATCCTTCTATACCTCTGCAATGTGTCTGACACCTTAAGTATTATTGTATATAAAACTGAATTATGATGAATAATTTATAAGTAAGGATCAGTGGTAATGACTTGTAATGATTCTCCTCTTCTCTAATTTTTGTTATCTTCTAGAACTTCCAGAAATGAATGCTGATTATTTATTACTATTTTATGGTTAACAGCTGAGAAAGAAAAGATGGCTTCACTTGGATCCCCCCCTGCTCAGGGACCTGATTTGAACACATCCAGGAACAGCAGTTTACTGCTGCATATCCATTTCCCACTTACACATAAAAAGCATTTTTATAGGTAGACAACTACAATCTGCATAATGCATAGTTATGGGTGAGACTATAACTACTATAAACATGCCATAGGAAGCACAGAAAAGTTGGGGTGGTTTTTTTTGACTTGTATTGTTTGAATTTTGCTTATGGAATTTGCAAGCAGCTGGAGTGTTTTGAAAAAGCCAGGAACTAGTTCACAGTCAGGCAAGAAAAATAGTTCAGTTCCCATGACTTTGAAAACTCTGTTGCTGCTCTTTGTAATATGAGATTGCACTACAGAGGAACTACAAGATAAGCCAACGTAAAAAGTCACAGAAAGAGTTGCTCTGAAGAAGACCTACAAGACGAGGAAAGAGCTCGTATCCATCTAGAAAAGGCTTAAAATACATAATCAGACCTGGAAATGTTTACCCCAGCATAGGCATCTGATTCACTCATTCAGAACTCAAATTCACACAGCCTTCAAAAAACTAAATTTCCCTAATGGGGGAGTTATGTTTTCATTGGTCTGCAGGGAAAGAACATTGGAAGCACTTAATGCAATGCCTGTTCTCATTTCCATAATTCTTTTTCCATTAAGGAATGAAAAAGAACTGAAGAAATTACTCCCTTTTGCTGAAAATTCGGCAGATTTTCTATCCATCATCTTCTGTTTACAAAGGAAATAACATTGACATCTTTTAAACACTGAACATTAAAAAAAAAAAGTTTCCTCTGTTGCAAGCTTGGTGATGATGCCAGCTTCTTTCAATCACACAGAACAAAATAATGAAAGCTTTAAAAGCCAGTCAGGATTTACAACTGAAAAGACAAAGCCTTCCCCTTCCCTTACACTTTCATGTTACCATGACACAAAATGAACTATTCTGATGCATATGAGCAGGTGGAAATCCAGATCAGTATGGCATCAGCACCACAATAAAATAGTTATGTAGAGAAGCAATATTTTCATAAACTGTCATAGCCCTTGATGGAGCTGGAGTTGGAATATCAGCATGTAATAAGCAAGCACATCTTTTAAAGACTCTTTGGGCTGGTCATGTCCCTTCAGCTCACCATGAACCTACTATTCATCTCTGCAGGAAATCCTGGAGAATAAATACATCATTCTGCCTCTTACTCCAGCTCCTCATTAGCAGAACCAGTGCCTTAAAATAATTCAAATGTTTGCAGACACACAATAGCATTTGCCACAGCCACTCAATATATTAAAACATTGCACACATGCTGCAGAAGAAAGAATATGAAAAGTGCAAAAATATGTCAAAACTGCATAGCTTGGCTCCTCACCAAGCAGAGGTATCCAGCAAAATATAGAAAACTTCAAAAAAGGTATCAACTTACTGTTTGCTAGGTTAAATACATGGCAAAACAAGCCAGAGCAGCTCACTAGCTGTCTTTCTTTGGCTCACTTTGGAAGAGATGCTAAAAACTCCCAGATCAGAGACTGAAACAGAAAAAACCCTTTGACTGACAACCTTAATTTGCAGCTGAAGCAATCCCAACTACTGCTGTCTTCTGGGAAATTCAGTACTTTAACAGATGTCCTTAGACTGTTTTAGCAAATTATTAAAAATATTTGGAAATCCTTTTAAATTTTTACAGGCAATTTAAAAATAATGCCTCACAGTCAGCGTGTTTGTAGTTCAGATGGTCAAAAGGAACAGCTTTGATCTGATCCTATGGATTCACAGACTTCACACAGTAAGTGCCAAGTGAAGCTTGTGGAAATAATGGAAATGGTGAATTTCCTGCAGGCTTGACAAAATAATGGTAAAAATAAAATCTCAAAGCATAATTTCGGTTGGCAAGGAGCAGTCTATGGAGAAGTCACTCAGAGCACCATTTTCCTGCTCAACCCCACCTCTCACTGACATTACAGGAAGCAAACACTGCTCAGTGCTCAGCTGGACTGTCAGAGGGCAAAAGCTTGTTTTCTGTAAGGCAAGCAGCCAGCAAAAGCTCTCCTGCTTCTGGCCTACAGCCACAAGCAGCACTCACCTGCCTGCACCCCTGGGTGCTGTTTCAAAGGGAACTTCTGTGTGGGTAATAAATATATTCCTTTCTTCAAATCCAACCAGCAGCTAAATATGATAACAGCAATAACAGCAGTGACACTTTCCTGCACTGCATTTTCCACTGGTAGGGACAGCTCAGAGCTGCACCTCAGTTTTTTCTGGTTTGGAGCAGCAAGAATTCATTGCCCAATAACTGAGAGACAAAGCAATAATTTTAGGGCACCTGAAATGTTCTTCATTAAGAATGGCAAACCTCTAATGAAAAGCACAAAGGCATCCCACCTCTGTAGTTTCAGTTTGTGTGGCCAGGCCCAGAGCACTGCTGAGGACACCACACAGTGTGCAGCTTGTTAGTGCAGGTGTCAGGCATGTCCCCTGGCCTGGTGACCCTTACTCTGTCCCTTTTGGTCAGTTGACACAGACATGCTTAAATGAGTCTTACTGACCCAGTTCTGCACATTGCCAGACCATTCGCTCCTCTTTCAAAGGGAAGCACCAGGAATACCTCACCGAGGTTTGGAGTTTCCAAACCACAAAGGTCTCCAGAACATGCTGTGAGCACAGTCAAAAAAACCCCCAGGACCTGTCCCCAAGGGTGCACTTCCTCCCCCCACTCCTGCCTTGAAAACAGAAACTCCTTTGGAGAGTGTCTGATGCTGGAAAAGTTCAGAGTTGTCCCCCTAAAATAGAGAGTTAGGAGAGATTGAGTAAAACCCCTTCAGAACTGATGAGAGATGCTGCAGGGTTCAGACAACTGGCACCACCATGAGCCTCAGCAAAGCTCACAGAACATTGTACAGACACCATGCCCCTCCTGAAGAGCAGCCTGGAAGCACTGGACAGCATCTACCTTTGGCTGCGAAGAAAAAAAACTGGTGAGTATCTAATGAACCCCATCCCTAAGGTCCTGCTTGGAACAGCAGCCTGGCCTTCATCTACACCAGCAGAAACTGGTGTAGTAAGTTTAGACTTATGCCAAACTTGCAAGCTTTCTATGTCAACAGCTCTGTCTCCTTTTTCTGGTCTAGATCCCCACTGCAACAACAGGATTTTCCCCAGAAGCTTCCTGGCACAAAAATTTAAGGCATGTAGCTAAATCCTTAGGTGATAGATTGAAAATAGCCCTTAATATGATTTAAACATACTTTTTGTTGTTTAATCACTGAGTCTCTTTTCATCTTGATTTTGTCCTTCAAACAGCTGAACATAATGTTCATGTTACTAAATCCTTTTCTTAGTAAAACTTCTGATTTGACAGTGTAAGCTTTTCACAGCAGAATGAAAGCAAACTGTGAACAGAATTGGTAACAAATAGATTAAAACAAACGCTTTAAAATGCCCCAGTATGTGCTAGATGTGTGTCTGAAGATGGTGATTTTTAGGAAGCAGGCAGGAGGTTCAGTGGAGATGTAACAAAACGTAGTTTGCACCCTCTTCTTCCAGGAAACAAACCTTATCACAAGCAGAATGTGCCCAGGTCATGTAAACTGACCAGCTCTGACTTGTACTGGGCACTTGAAAACATAAATGAAGCATCACGAGCTTAGTGTGCTGTGTTACAACTCCTGCCATTTTATCAAATGTTCAAATGCTTAAACAAAAAAAACCCAACAAACTCAAGTTCTGCTTTCTATGCAAACAAAGTTCAGTCACCTTCACAGAATGATATGTTTTATAGTTCCATGAAGCTCAGAAATACTGTGGTCCCACCTGATGTGACATGTTCTCATGGCAGAGATAGGGCAGGTCTGAGTTTTATGTCCAATGCCACAAACCCCTCTCTTTTATGGCACTTCTTGAAGTTCATTTTAATAACAATAGAAACAAAAGATAAATTTCCTTCTGCTCCATTAAAGCAATTATCTTCGACTCTTCTTTTTGAAGTGCCAAGAAGGCAGGTCTGTGATGTGAGATCTAAATGACTGGGTTCTGCTTCTGGAAGGCTACCCGAGGGGGTTTGTAGCCTTCAAAGTGATTTATTTCTGGCAATCTAGGGGTTTCTCTCTTTAGAAGAATACCTGTAATAATCTCATGAACAGAGCGTTTTGAGAGATTGGCTGCTTCTTCAAGATGCCTAATCAGCTACTTTGCAGCTGAGACTCTTCTGAAAATTAAATTATACCATGTCTACTGATATTAAAAAAACAACACTGAAAAATTTCCAAGGCATTACATCTGCCTTGAGTTCATTGCTGTTCTTCTTTCTTTTTTACTTCATTGACTTATAATGTAAGGAAAACCACAGGTGACTTGATGAAACCAACAGACATACACATGAAAATAAAATGCAACTGTGCATGTTGGAGTTCTATTCAGTATCCACAGGGGTGGGAAATCTGGGTTTGTAGCACCTGATCTGCTTTACAAACTTCAGGTGTTTGTAGCATCTGAAGGCTGCTGCACATTCACAAAACTTTCTCTGTAGGTGGGACTGAAGGGATCATTACTGGCTTTGGAAAAAAGTCTGATGCATTGAAGCGAGCTCAGCTCCAGGAGCCCTCTGGTAAGGCAGAGGACTGAAAGGAAGAGAGCAGCACAACTTGTGAAATGACCAGGTAACTTTGAAAATGCTTCAAGCTCTTCCCTGCACTGAGAGTTCACCCAAAGGAGACACACCAGAGTCAATCAAACGTGTGCTGATGATGAACTTGGCATCCCTGGGGAACAGCTCTCCCTTGCACAAACAAAGCCAGGCTCAAGCCAGTGCTCTAAAACAGGTTAACAACAATCCTGGGTTCTCAGCACATTTCTCAACCCTTCCAGCATAAAAGCAACCAAGGATTCTCTAAACATTTTAATTTCCTTGAATTCCTCTGCAGAAAAGCCAGGCTGCAGCTGCTGCTCCAATCTGATCCTTGTCTGCAAGGAGGTGGTGGAGCAGCAGGACTGTGGATTTGTGCTAAGTTATATCCTATTTCTGCCTTGGGCTGTCCTAGTTATGATCAGAGTCCAGTGGTGACAGATCTCCTGCTGAAGTAAACACACTGTAGGTAGGCACAGGAGAGAGGGAGAGAAGACAGCTCTGCTGAGGCTTAAAAATATTCTAAATCATCCAACTCTACAGCTACTCCACTGCTTGTAACTTTTACTCCAGTCAAGCGTGCAGACCTCTGTTCGTGTGTTTTCATTTTTATGGCCTTCCTGGTGTCCCTACTGCCTGCCCTAAACACCTTTTAAAACTGCCAGTAAATCATACTTCACTATCTATAAAAGACATCAGAATACAATATCAAAATTATAGAGAACTACTAATTTCTGAGTCACTTTCCATTACCACCAGCACTACTTGGACCATACTACAACCAGAAACAATTAAGATCTCAGTCAGTGAGGTGGACACATGTTTAAGAACACATGCTGTTATTACTAAGAAAAGCACAGCAATATTTCCCAGAAGTCAGATTCAGCAGAGACACTGGGGCTCTGCAATGCTCACACGTCCTTTTCGGCATTCTGTTACTGCACTGCGTAATGCCAAGTTATATATCCAGATATTTTTCTCCAGGAAGGCTAATAACATGGACACCTCTGAACACTGCTTTGAAATTGCAGCTTTCCTTTGCTGCATGTCATGGATGGCTTGCTTCTTGTATTAGATTATAAATGGCCATGCCAACTTACGGGTGCGTGTACAGCACGGAACACAGGCAAGCTCCTAGCAGAGGCCCCTGGTGTGACTGAAATTCAGCTGCTGCTAATAAGAAGAAGGGAAAACATTTCCATCTGTCTGGATTGGGGAAAAAGGATTTGTGATTCATCTGCATCCATATGCTGGTATGTAGACAATACTTATGGACACACAGACATATGCGAGGTAACCAGCAACGGGAACCAAATCAATCACAGATCACAGCATGTGATTTGCCTAATTATGAGTAACACCTCACATTTTTTATCTGTGCAAAAAGCACTCTGTGAGTGAGCAGATGGTGCTGCTAGGGGATGGCACCAGCCTTGACAGTTGCAGATGCAGAGCGTTTACACAGCGCGCCGAAAAAATGACACAACACAAGCTGCTTCCTGGGAAAAAGACTCAAATTGAACAAGTGTCACCAAACTAAATACATGTATTTATTGATGTTCTGAACTTATCTGATCCAGTCCCTCTCTTCCAATCAAATATATATGTGCAGGCCAGGGAGTGATGCTATCTAGATAGCTTTGAAGTGTCTCAGAACTGCCACGTGAGCTGCCTAGCACAGAGCAGTGGAGGTGCAACCCAACCTGAGTCTAGTTACAACCTGCAAACCATTTAAATCCACACAAGCAGAATCAATAGGAAGAAGCCCTGCAGAGAAAGCAATTACACTGCAAAAGCAACTATATTACAGCATGGTGAGGGCTGGGAGGCAAGATGCAGGCAGCCATCCTCACTTCTGTGATTACCCACTGGAGTTCTCTCCCATGCATCTGGCCTGTGAAATGACAAGGTGCAGCC